>JAGGAU010008529.1:0-17259 GCA_017657275.1 Termitomyces sp. T108 | reverse complement strand
CAATTCTGAGAGCAACGGCAGTCGAAGCTACGGATCATAGGTAACTTACCTGGGAATGCATCTGGTATTATTGCAAGGGGGTGACGAGTAAACATTTATCATGTCATTCTTGAAAGATTGTCTGGTCGGCAGAACGACTCGCCCGTGTGTCCTGTCAGTCTCCTGATTGTTTCGTGAGCATTAGCATATGAATGGAAGCATCATTCATGAACCGACCTTCCTATTTTTCAAAAGCTCTAAGCACAATTCCTGACACGCCAACCTTCATTTATGCCAGTTGCTACATCCTCGATTGACCATCGAAGATTACACCGACTCATATCTCAAAATTTGCCTTTCTCCATCTCGTACTTTCACACGTTCCAAGAGTGAAATATTTGGGGGCCTCTTGATCCGAAATCACCACCATGTGGTCTATTAATTTGATTGTCCGATGGTGTGAAGTTATTGGGTGAACCGGAATGCTGCTTAAGGCGTGATTTAAGTCGATGTGGGGTTTGGCGTGAGAAATAATATATTTCTGAATCCGAGGAAGTTCTCGAGCCGACCCCCCGAAAGAGAGGCCGAGACTCAAGCTAACTACGAGGGACTGTTTAAGTACGAGTAGGAATGTAGAACTGAAGGTACTGAAGTAGGGATGGCGGGTGGGGGTGCAAACGCGCGATGACTGATCTAAGTCTAACCGACGAATCTGCGAGCGCAGTGTGAGACGATGAAAGTGAAAGGAAGTGAGACCTACCTGCGAGCGCAGTGTGAGACGATGAGGGCTCATAGGTGCGCTCGCGGGTTTATATGAGTAATGAGACAATGAGACGGTCAAAGCTGACGAGACAAAGAGAAGTAGTACGAGACAAAAGTGAAAGAGATTACGAAAAGATTGAGATCAAAGCCCAAATTAAACCTGGGCAACCCCACCTACACTCTTGCCCAATTCATACATGCAGAAGAGCTCATGTAAGCAGGCAGCTAATCACCGTCCTGCAGGACTTCCAAACCAAAACCGAAAGGTGTCCCAATCATCAAAAGATAAATTCGATGCCCCTTCACGACAAGCAGAGAGCTACAAGAGGTTAAAGACCTCTTGGAGCAGCCCCCTTGTGATGCAAACGCACCACGTCGACATGAGGTGACGTGGCAGGTTTCAGGGATGTTGATTCAGTCTTGAATGGTTATCCATATCCCGAAGAGGAGGGAGCTGACCATAGAACCTAGATAGAGAGAGAACCCAGGGTGGTAGGACACCATTTGTATGCTGTCTGTTTTCTGATAGAAAAGTGTGGGCAGGAGATCTTCTTTTCCATCCACCCTCCTGATGAAAAATGACTGAGCCTCACCAGTTCATACAGATGCCTTGAGGAGGAATGTTATTCAGGGTGGAATGACAGATGCCATGCTGCCATGCTGCTCTGCAGAAATATACTTAACATAAGAGGCAACAACAATAACAACAATAACAATCACCACCACCACCACCACCACCACCACCACCACCACCACCACTCCACCCCACTCTAAAAAGGGTTGCTATATCCCCTCTACCCTATCTGTCTCCTTTAGCTACTGTCTCTAGCTACCTCAGTAGCATAGGCAATTTTTCACCCTGAAATTGTCAAGCCATTTAGAATCAAACTTTGCATTCTATTGCTTCAACTGTAAGGGCAACCTCTGGAGGTTGTGGCTAAGTCACACAACTGGCAGAGGAAAATCCGAAGTGTATCAGAATGGTACCATACAATAGGAAATGTAGCTAATTACCTGGCAGAGGGTAATCCAAAGAGAACAAGTCTAAGAACTCCTCTGCCAGGGTGTGGCACATTAGGCATGAGTGCAGAGGTGTGGGAACATACTGTACAGCATGACCACGACTAAACCCTAACACCAGAGGAGGTCCAGCAATCTCTGGACTATTCTGGGACAACTTTGGAGGTCCCAAAATGGAAATAGCTCTGGATCATCCTGAAATGGAAGTCTGGAAATCTCCAGACTGCCCCGGGACAATTCCAGAGGTCCAAAAATAGAAGTCCTCTGACATCAACCCTTGATCACATCATCTTGGTTACTTACTGAAATCCTCTTTCTCCCTTTGGTTACTATACTATTGCCCCAATATCTCCTTTGTTTATAGTTTCAGCTACTATGCCCCTTTCCCAACTCCCTTCCCCTCTTTCCCCCTTTCAAACATTGATATTCCCCCATTCTCTCCTTATTCTCCTATAAGAGGAGCTTGGCCACCTCCCCCTCCCTCCCCCCCAACTCAGGATGCTAACTCAGATAATGAGTCTCCTCTGCCATTTCAGCAACTTGTTGTGCATGGCTGTATTTCATTGAACCTCTCCAAGATGCCTACCATCATGGTCAA
Source organism: Termitomyces sp. T108 (assembly GCA_017657275.1). NCBI lineage: Eukaryota > Fungi > Basidiomycota > Agaricomycetes > Agaricales > Lyophyllaceae > Termitomyces > Termitomyces sp. T108. Next base: position 14,900 of record JAGGAU010008529.1, on the reverse strand, counting down.
AATCCTCCTCAACTCTCTTGGCAATGAACCCAAATACTAGTACTTCAGAAAACTGCCCATTGTAGTGTCTTCATTCAATGACCAACCATCTAACATGTCCATGTTATGTTGAGCTTGGTCAGCTTAACAATGATAGTGTGAAACCCAGGGTAGACTTGTTGGAAAGTATATCATCAGCTATCACTGAGGCCAAACCAGAGTAAAAGATCAGATGGAGTGCCAGCAGGAGAGGAAAAAGTGACAAATGCTTATTATGCCACCTGCTAGGTTTGTACTCAGGCTCTGTCAGCCAGGACAGTATTCCACCAGAGCACCTCCCCTTGATTTGGTCCCATATCAAGAAAATGAGATACAAGGTTGCCTCTATTTTTGCATTTTTTGGAGGCTTGCAGATCTCATTTATGCAGTAAAGAAGCCGCACTCAACTCAGACAGCATCCAGATTGAGGAAGAGTAGGACTCACTTGACAATCCAAACAGTTTCTAGGCTTCAGCATCATCCTTTCCTCAAAAATTTTTGCCTAAAGCCTCTTCTACTAGTAACACATCCCTCCAGTTTAATCAAGTCAAAACACATCCAAAACTAATGAAAAAAACCATTGAACCTATATCAAAAACACTCCAGCAAGCTTTAAACATCCCACAAATCAAAGACTCATCTTCATTCTGTCATGACCCCTCCCTTTTTCTCTCTTTCCTTCCACCCCTTGGGCCTCTCCCTCATGTGCCCCCACCCACCCTGCTCCACCCTTGGCCAAGCCTGACTCTCACCCCCCCTGCCCACTCTTCACTTCCCTTACACAGCTTGGTGGCACATCAGCTTCCTTCCCTGTTTGCCTACTGGGTGGTGCACCTGCTTTCTGCCCCATTGGTGTTAGCTCTGGGCTGTAGCCCCTGTCACCTCCCATGCTCCTAAAAGTAACCTCAAAGCCCTGGAGTGCACCCATCAGAGCACCTGATGTGTGCCCTCTGGCATTGCCTGAGTATATAAAGCTCCAGCCTCCATAGTCGTTCAGTAGACTTGGTATTAACAATATTTTCTTACCTATTCACTTCTCTCAACTCTGTTTCCTGCTTTATTTCTCTCAATAAACTCTGTTTCTCTCCTCTATCTGTCTAATCTTTAGTTTCTACTCCTCTTTTATCCTTTTGCAACCTCCATATCCACTCCTGTCACCTCTAACTGCCTTCAGACTGCTTTGGAGTACTTTGGACTTCACACTGAAGCCTTCTTCTAACCCTGTCACCCTTCTGAGCCACTCCGACTAGTAGGTTCCTTGCTCTACAGAGAGCCCCTGAGTCAGCAGTTCCTGACATAATACCAAGTCTCCCCTTACTTATTAGAAGCTGGTATGGTAACCTACACCCAAAACTATACTCCTGCTGCAGCCTACCCTGTCAATGCTTACAGCAGACCACTAGTTGCATATCACTCTTATCCTCCTGACAATAACTCCACTATGTCTCTCCACATGAACCAGTACTAGCTCATGGACACCTATAGATTTACAGCAATGCCTTTGGTTAGCCAAGGCCCTGCCCCTGACTGGCATGCTCAGGTACCCCACCTCATACAGAGCTCTGATGCATAGACTCAACTTTGGAAACCCCTGGGCACTCTGCCCATGCATTGGGAGGCCCTGATCCCTGCTAGTATGGGTCCTTTTACAATGGGTCCAGGTACCGCACATGTTATGGAGGCAAATCCTGCCACTCATGTCTCTGAATACCCCTAACCCCTCTGGTGGGATGGCCTGCCAGTTCCCCCTATGCAATCACCTTTATCACCCCTCAAGCAAGGGAACGCACCCTCATGGCAATAAAGGAAGATAGCAAACTATCTGAAACAGCCTGACAAGATCCTGAAATTACTCCACATTACCAGTGCAAAGTTGATATGAAGGACTCAGAACCTGTGTCACAGGCTGGGGCTACCTGAAGCAGGGAGTAACATGAAGGAATGCGCTAACCAAGTGTCGGACATCCAAGGGTGTTTTGCCCAGGAATCCCTCCTAGCACAGGAACGTGACCTTTTGCATGATGATCTTGCTTTACAAAAGGAGCTAGTCAAGTTGTTTGAGGAAATCCACATGTTCCCATCACTAGGACATTTTAACGACCCCAGGGATGCAGCGTACTTCTTCTATATCCAACATGACCCAGGAGCAGCAGGAAACCCCCAAAACAATAACCCCACCCAAAGCATAGAGCAGCAACACCTCTACAACCTTGATGCTGCTTCTGCTATGCTTCAAGAATTAAACCTCTTGGGCAGGCTCTTTGACCAACTCACAGCATGCATGGTAGACCTCTCTGCACAGCCCCAGGCAAATTCAGTGCCCAGTGCCAGTGCCTTCCGGACATGGGGACAGTCAATAGGTATAGCAACAGCCCGTCCTACTTCTTAGGGACCCTGTCTGGACAACTCCTTAGACTCCTCACAAGACACCTTCTGCTACATTGGCATCTTCAAGGGGAATTCCCAAGCCTCCTTGTCATGACCTGCTACCACTGCCAGTAATCTGCTATCCACCACTGATACCCAGCTCCTGCCCTGGTATTCCCAAAGGCACCAGGCCAGCTCCACAAGACCTCAAGCCTAGACCGCTACCAAGACCAGCCATATCCAGCACTATCAACATCATCAACAGCCATCAATACCCATTACTGCCCATGCACACCACATTAGCACTGACCCTGGCAATCCCTGGCTGCCAATGCCACCATCAGCACTGACTTCAGCAATTTCTGGCCCATGACCGGCAACCCCCAACACTGTCAGGTTCCACTGACCATGGGGGCTCAAACTACTGAGCAATTCCTTATGTGGCGGATGCAAGGTCTACTTGTGGGCAGTGTTGTTCGAGCATGGGGGTTTGAACTGGTGTCGGGGGCTGAGTGTGTATGGGGGAGTGTGAAGTAAGCACTGCAGGGGCAGAAGGGGAAGCTCTGGGGTTGAGGAGAAGGCTCCAGGGTTGAGGGAAGAGTCCCAGGGATCGGGACAAGCTCCGGGGCTGAGAGTAAGTCCTGGGGTCAGCTCCAGAGTTGGGTTTGGTGGGGGGGGAAATGCGAGTTAAGTTAGGTGGAGGCCTAACAGGGAAAGGGTAGGTGGAAGGAAAACAGGAGAAGATAGAGCAGAGATCAGAGAAGAAGGGGCAAGACTCAGAGGTGGAAACTGGAGGAAAGGGAGAAGGAATAGATTGCAGGATAAGAAGTAAAGGAAGTAAAGATAAGGAAGGAACTAATTAAGACCAGAGTAGTAACTGGAGATGAGACAAGTCAATGAGACAATAGCTAGAGATGCAAGGAGACAAGGCAGACAAATACAAGATGTAGGTAATATTAACACTACTCTAACAAGTACCTGTGGGGTCCCTATATACTGACTACAGGTCTAAGGGGTCTGGGGACATAGGAAGTTGCAGAGGTCACTGCAGGTATTGGGTAGTATGCAGCAGCCATGCCGCTGTCTTGAGAGCCACGGTGGCGCTGCACAGGGGGAAATGTGGCACTGCGGAGCACAGCAAGGCAGAACATGGGACTGGTGCTTTGTGAGGCGGGACACATGGTGCCAGTGGTGTCTGGTACGTGGAATGTTGCGTGGTGATGCGTGACACGCTGACTGATGCACGTGGTGTCTACATAATCACATCCTGGGGCTGTCTGGGGTTATTGGTGATGTCTGGGGTAGAGATTGCCGGTTGGTTGGGGGTGATGGCCATGCCAGGGGTTAGTGATGTCCAGGGTCAGGGGTTGCTGGCAATTGGGGTGATGGCCGTGGGGTTGCTGGTGGTTGGAGTGATGGCCCAGGGTTGGCTGGTCCTCCTGGGGGTTGGTCGTGTAAGTGGTCTTTGGGGCTGTGCTAGATCTGGGAGTTTGGCCTGGGGGTAGGGGTCATGACAAACACCCTCTACATCTCAATCAGGCAGCCATCACATGTTGCATATTAATGCATCATCCCAGCCTGAACTCCATACCTGCACTTCCTCCTCAGTTGACTCCTTGCTTCCCCACACATTCCATGCCTCCCATGCTCTCAAAGCAAGACCACTTCCTTGTGAGCTTCCTTTATGCCACTCAACCAACACTGACACCCACAGCATTCTTGCATGGTTTCCTGAGCTTCAGCAAGAGTCTTGGTACTCTTATATAGCCCCTTGCACAAACCTCAGACTCTAGCAAAAACTTCTGCACTGTGATGCACCCTGAAGCCCAGGCCTGTAGTCTGGAGCCTACCCACCCTCCTCATATACAAGTTGTAGCATAGCCTCCAGTACAGTAGTGTTGATATTGCCTATCTTTTCCTATTTTCTAGTCCAGCTCTCATATTCTTACTCTCTCTATTGATCTTATCCATCTTGTCTCTACTCCTTATTTGTCTCATACTTGACTTATCTTATTCTCTACTCTTATATTACTCATCTTGTTCTTGACTCAATCTATCTTGCTTCCTTCCCCCAGTCTCCCTCTCTAAGTCTCTCCTCTCTCTCTCTGTCTTCCTTTCCTCTCTAAGTCTCTGATTTCTCTTGGTCACATTTCTGCCTTTTTCCATTGACTTCAGCTCCAGAACTTGACAAGTCCCACACTGACCCCCAGCCTGCTAGCACTCACTCCCCAGGACTTATTCTCAGCCCTAGAGCTTGTTCCTGATCCCCAGAGCTCCCTTTCTAGCCCTCTGGACTAGCCTTGGACCCTCCATATTCACTCCCTTTTTCCCAAACTCCTGGTTCATATGCCGTGCCCCATGACTCTGGTTGTGCATGTAGACTTTGTGTTTGCTAAGTAAGGATTCACTCAGTGGTCTGAGCCTCTGTGGTCAGCAGAACCTGACACCCCCCCCTCCAACTCATTGACTGTTTTCTAGAGCAACACTGTCCCCCCAGAAACAAGTTGCCCCATGTTTAAGCACAAACCCCCTTTCCCTACTATATACCTCCATCTGATTCTTGGCATTCCAACCCCACCAGGAATGCTCCTCCAGGCCCTCCTCTCCTCCCTTTCTTCCCTATTAATACTAATGCTTTCCATCCTCACCCTCCTAATCCCAACTTCCAACCCTCCAATCCAGACCCCCCCCTCTCAATTCACAACCCCCCCTCCCCACTTCCTGCCACCCCCTCACCCTCCTTCCCATCACTCCTTCTATACTTATCCACCACCCTTCTATACTTACCCCCACCCCAGCTGGGCCACCTCCCTCCTCTAGCTGAGTTCATGCCTAGAGGACAAAGACTCCTCAGTGGACCACCAAGTGGCCCACTCAGCCTCCCTGGGCCCCCTGAACACCCCTCAGGCCCAGAAGGACCACTGCTTGGTGAGGGACCTTGACTACCACTCCCATCCCTCTGGTCCTCCTCCATCCCCCATCCTGGATGCCAGGGCCACCGTGTCAGGTTCTGTTAACTGCAGAGGCTTCTTTCCTAAGCAAGACCTTATGGGGTGGACTCAAGGTGGCTACAGATATGAAGTCCTACATGAGAGCAAAGTCCATGGTTAAGTCTGGGAGTTTGTGCAGGCATATTTGACTTAGAAGGTTGGGAAGAGGTAGTTCTAGGCTGCTAGGACAATTCTGGAGTTGTGTAGGGTGCTCTGGGGTATGGGGCATTGGTTCGGGATTAGAGAGATAAGTCCAGGCTTAGTCTGGGGAAGGCAAGGCAAGACAGGGGTGAGACAAGCTGTGAAGAGAAAAAACAGAGATGGGAAAGGAAATGAGAACAAGACAAAGTGAAAATGAGTCAAAGGGATTGATGAAAAAAGGACAAGAGGAAATGAGTTAAAAGGGAAAGAGACTTTAGGAGAAAGGATAAGAGTTTACAAAAACAGACAAGAGAACTGGGATGAGATACAGAGAGTATGAGGTGAAAGAGATTCAGACAAGATAATGCAAATATCAATACTACTGGTACATGTGGACTACCTATGCCTTAAGTACATGATGGGGCAGGCTCTGGGATGGTGGGATCAACAGTGTCTATTATCAGGTGTCAAGCATGATTGCTGGAGTAATTGCCAGGTGATGTGGACAATGGCAGGTTGGGCCATAGCTGCAGGTGTTGGGCATGATTGCCAGGGTGATGGGAGTGATTGCTGGGTGATGCTGGGGTGATTGCTGGGTAATGCTGGAGTGATTGCCAGGTGATGCTGGGGTAATGTGTCTGATGGCAGGTCATGCTGTGGAAAAGTCCAGGTTGATGTGGGGAAGTCCAGGGTCACAGTAATTGCCAGGTGTCAGGGTTGGGGGAGCGGCAAACCCAGGAGTGACAAATGTCACAGTTCAATGCACAGCTGCAGGCAACAGAGATTGGGGAACTGCTGAAAAAGGACCTGGATGACTATGCTGACAACCTTGATGACCCCATGGACAATCCAGTAGATTGATTGATTGATTGATCAGTTTATTTCCTTTAAGACCTGTTTTTAGTTGTATATGTACTTGAGCTATTCTGTTCTAGGTCCTACAGTATGGTAAGGTGTGAAAATTCCCACATTAGACCCCCACCCATCTGCTGCTAATGTGCCATCCCAATTACCTAAACTCTTTTATTCTCAGCAATGCTTGCCGGTGCCCGGTTGGTGTAGGGCTAGAACCCAATCACCACAGCTGGCTTCCTCTAGCCAAACAGCCGGTAAGGATCTCACAACTAACTCCCCCTGCACCCGGATGGTATTTTCTGGAGATCAATCCCAGGATTTGGAACCCACAATGGTATGTACAGCATGGACAGCTGGGTGACAGACCTGCCACAGACCGCATAGGTCCTAGGCAGCTGATCAAACCTTTGGCTTATGTCCCAACCTCAATAGCCATGCTGTTAACATCCGATGGACCACACAATACTTTGGCAGCCTGATTGAACTATTGACACCTTCTTTTCCCACCCACCCATACTAGGACATGCTTGGTCAGCAAGTTGAAACTCTCCTAATTCCTTCTCATTGGGCAATCCTCTCCTTTTTAATGATTGGACAGGAGTGCAGTGGTCACATTGCTTCATCAAATCACATGCTGATTGGTCGCTCACAAATGGCCTGCACAACAAAGCCTCCCTAGTCAGACACGTGAGAGCAGTGGCTTCCCAGCGGCGTTGAAATAATCCATGTGGTGTCTAAGGTGTGTCCAGGTGGGTGCAGCCGGGGTTTGAACCTTCAACCACTTGAGAGAGATGGCCCCCCCTTGGGAGCATGATGGTGCCAGCTGAGCCACCATGCCCCTCAACTCAGTAGAAGATGAGCATCTCAATGCCAACTAAGCTCACAACACCAGATGCCTGTGGATTGCCATACTGGAGGAGACAAAGGAGTACAGAAGAAGCAAGGGGCTCTGCCTACTCTGTCATCTAGGAGTGCCCAGAATGCAGTGCCCTGGGCCACACCATCTGAGTAATAGATGGTGACAAGTATGAGTTCCAGTATGCAGAAAACAAGACTGCAACTTAGTGGATCCCAAAGACATGCTAAGCCATGGAATCAACACTGAGATCTTCTCAGCCCCAATTTTACAACTTTGTGCATTGGCCTCAGACACCTGTACTGCCACCCTTACCTCTCATTTATTCCAATTGTTTCTCCACACTACACTCTCCAATCCCTGGCACTTTTTCTCCTCCACCCTGACACTCATCAATAGTAGTGTGACTAACAACTTTGTTGATGAATCCTGGGCTCACCAAAACTCTCTCTCCCTGATATGCCTCTCTGCTCCCATAGGGTTGTGTCTATTCAATGGAGAACCCTCCTCTACTGGAAGCATGACCCACTACTTGTTCATACTCCTCATGTTTGAGGACAGGACCAAACAGAGACTTAGGATGCTCATCACTAAGCTCCACCAGTTAGCTCCACTAGTCCTGAGCCTCCCATGGCTCCACTCTACAAATCCTAAAATAGACTGGTGCTTCCTATCTATAAGCCTCAGTTGAGAAATGAGCCCCAGGCCTCAGCCTCCCTCTATTCTCTTCCACCTCCTCATTTCCCCCCTCCTCCTCTTCCTCTGCCTCTACCAGGAAACTCCACTCCAACTTTGCAAAGTTGTTTGCCATTGACGTCATGCTTCAGTCCAACCAGAACTCCTACTTTACCCTTATAGACAGCAGGACAACTGGACCCTTCATCAGTGTGGAGTTGGCCCTACTAGTGGAACCCTTGAATGCCCTTACTGAGTTACAACTCCTCAATAGACAACCCACCCAGTCAAAACCTATCACCCACCATCATATCAACACCATGATGCTTTCAAATGGGATTTCCTTCCCAGTGGACCTCCTGGTCATGCAACTGTCTTGGGCCACTCCCATAATTCTGGGGCTTATGTGGCTCCAAGAAGCCAACCCAGATGTGAACTGGAGATTCATGACAATGATGTTCAACACTGGAGATGAGCACCTTGAGGCAAGCATCTCTCTGAGATCCCAATACAACCCTACTATTGAAGAAGTACCCAATGAGGAGTGTTTTCTCCTTTCTAACCCCCTCTCTCCACTTAGACCCATGCTAGAGGACATAAAAGGGGAGAGTAGTGCCAAAGATACGACAAAAACCCAATACTGCACTGCCTCCAAAACTCCAAACCTTCTAAAACCCCAAACCTCACTTCTATGCCACCTCTTGATGCACAGGCTCAGGTACCCATCCCCCTTTTCATTACAAATATAGGTACAGATATAATTCCCCCTTCCAACACTAACCCTCCCACCTCAAGACCAATGAGAACCCTAATTTTCCCCCTTCCAACATCAATTCCAACCTCTCCTGCCTCAAGACCAATGAGAACCCTGATTTTTCCTCTTCCAACATCAAGTCTGACCTCTCTTGCAGCAAGACCAACAAGAATGCCAATATTCCCCCTTCCAACATTAACCCTGACCTCTCCTGCAACAAGACTTTCAAGACTCCTTTGACTCCCACCTCCTTTCCTCTGAATATCTCTCAGAATAGGTACAAGAGCCAGCTCTGATCAAGATCCCCATGTCAAGGAATCCTCCACAAACAGCCCTTCAGGAAGTTCCCCACAAGTAAGGATTATTGGTGCTGCCTCCTTCACCCAGATTATTCAGGAAGGAGGACAAGCCTACCAACTCCATATTACTCCAACCCTCTCTGAAAGACACCCCCAGGCTGAGGTACCTACTCTGGAGAAGAAATTGGAAGATCAAATCCTTTGAGAAGTTATTTCCTCTGAGTACCATAAATTTGCTGATGTGTTCTCCAAAATCAGTGCCCAAGAACTACTCCTGCACCACTCCTATGACTATAATTAACCTGAATGATGGCACGTTGCTGCCATTTGAGAAAATCTATAACATGTCAGAAGTAGAGCTCCAGGCACTCAAAGAACACCTAGATGACATGCTTGGAAAGAGCTTTATTAGACCCTCCACCTCCTCTGCAGGAGCTCCTGTCCTCTTTGTCAAAAAGAAGAACAGATCCTTGCAGCTGTGCATTGACTACCAGGGACTCAATAAAATTACCAAAAAGAACCAGTACCCCATTTCACTCATTGGGGACTTAGTTGACCATCTCCAGAATGTGAGAGTCCACACAAAAATTGATTTCAGATCAGGATACAACAACGTTTGCATTTTTCCAGGCCACAAATGGAAGATGGCATTTTGCACTTGCTATGGGCTATTCAAATACCTAGTCATGCCCTTTAGAATGTCCAACACCCCTGCCACCTTCTAATTCTTCATAAACAACATCTTCCACAATATGAGCAATGTCTTCATGATTGTGTACCTGGACAACATCCTGATCTACTCCAATTCTCTTAAGGAACACTGTGGGCACATGTGGCACATCCTAGAATGACTCTGGGAGCATAATCTCCATGCTAGACCCAAGAAGTAGAGTATCTAGGCATTATCATGTCCCCAGAGGGGGTCCACATGAATCCTGCCAAGGTCAAGGCTATCCTCAACTGGCCCTGACCTAGGAATCTCAAGGAGCTCCAAGCCTTTCTGGGTTTTGCAAACTTTTACAAATAGTTCATAGACAACTACTCTGGTATTACCAAATGTCTGACTCATCTGACCTGGAAGAATGCTCCTTGGGATTGGGACTTAGGATGCCAAAATGTCTTTGAACTCCTGAAGAAGGCATTCACATCTGCTCCTATCCTGCAACATTATAACCCCTCCCTCCTGGTGGTCCTCAAGTGTGATGCCTCTTATTTTACTATCACTGAAATCCTCTTCCAAATAGACTCCAATGGCAAGGACCTTCATCCTGTGGCTTTCTACACTCCATGGAGCTCAACTATGACATCTATAACAAAGAGCTCCTTGCCGTAGTCAAGGCATTTAAGCAGTGGCACACATACCTCAAGGGCATGAGACACCAGATCCAGGTATACTCTGATCATAACAACCTCTAGTACTTCACCACCATGAAGCAACTCAGCAAGTGTTAGGTGAGGTGGTTAGAACTCCTATCAGAGTATAACTTCACTATTCACTATTGCCCTGGATTACTTGGAGCCAAGCTCAACATGCTGACTAGAAGATCAGTTGTATACTCAAAGAAGTCCTTTAAAGATATGCAGAATGCCCTCAACTAATGCATAGTCATTCTGCTGGAGCACCTGCACTCCGTAGTGCTTTTCAATGAAGAGGGACTTCTGAGTTGGATCCAGAACTTGCCTTCCAACACATAGTTCAAGGCCAACAAATCCAAGGATACAGCGGACAACCCATCACAACAGTCCTTCCCCCAAAATCCTACCAACCTCACCCCTACCCTTGCAAAAGTGTCTCCAGGTTTGTTGCCATTCTCCCTTTCTCTGGACAGCAAACTCCTTCTCCAAAATGGCCTGATCTATGTTCCTAACTATCACACCCTCTGACTGGATATCCTCTGCCAACACCATGACTACAAAGTCAGAGAACATCTGTCAGGACCCTGACCTGGGGGGCTCCTACCAGAGCAAACAACCACTTGGGCAGAGATGATGCCAACAACAAGTATGTGGAACCAAGAATAATCATAAGTAAACAAGAAAAGGGATGACTGAGGAACTCAATGGTAAACCAGGAAACTAATGGATTAGAGGCAGATAAGAGGAAGCAATGAACAATCAAGAGGCAAACACAAGTAACAGTAATCAGGAAGTCAAGTAACAATCAGGAATATCAAGGCTAAGGAGCAGCTACCAACTACCAGACCTTATATAGCTGTAGATCACTACCTAAAGAAGAAGGTGGAAGTTATCTGAGTCAGGTGGAAGTGATTTAAGTCAAATGGAAGTGATCTAGAACAAAAGATCATGGATGTGGCTGAGACCTGGATGTGGCTGAGACATGGATGTGGCTAAGACCTGGATGTGGCTGGATCTAGATGTGGCTGACACCTGAATGAGGCTGATCTACCAAGGAGGGATCAGAGCTGGAATTTGATGGGAGGGAATAGGTGGGGGTCTTGACAACATCCGAGCATTTGACAAACCACCCGACTTATCATGCAAACATATTTCTGGCCAGGTCTAAAGAAGGATGTAATGCACTCTGTTCACTCTTGCAAACCCTGCCTCTGGGCTAAGGTTCTTCACCACTACCCCTTTGGACTCCTTAAACCCCTTCCAGTGGGTTGGCAACCATGGACTTCCATGTCCATATACCACATTGTTAAATAAGCTATTTTTATACCCTGCCATACTACCGATATGGCACCAGACCTCGCAAGGCTATTTATCAAGCACATTTTCTCCCAGCATAGACTCCTGGACAACATCATCTCTATTTGGGGTCCCCTGTTTGTGTCCAAATTCTGGTAGTCCTTATGCCAGGCTCTCAACATACAGACCAACCTGTCCACTGCCTACCACCTAGAGACTGATGGGCAAATGGAGTGTGTCAATTAAACCCTGGAGCAATATCTTTGTCTCTACATCAACTACCTCCAGAATGACTAATGCACCAAGCTCCCTGTAGCAGAGTTCACCTACAACAACACTCCTCACTCCACCACTGGAGTATCTCCTTTCTTTGCCAATAAGGAATACTACCTCCACCTCACTATCTCACTTCATAACATCCTCTCCCACGCTGCATATGAAGTAACCTACAACCTTTGGGCCTTACAAAAGTTTCTCCAAGAGGAGATCATTACAGCCAACAAAGCCTACAGCAAATACGCAAATACTAAATGCCCAGCAACTCCAGACTGGCCTGTAGAATTGCTTGTTTGGCTAGACAGGAGGAACATTAAAACCTGCCAACTGTCCCCAAAATTGGACCACAAATGCCTAGACCCCTTCAAAATCACCAAAAGGGTCTCCTCCCATGCCTACTGACTCACACTTCCCCCCAGTATAAAATCCCTCCACCCTGTTTTCCAAGTCCACCTCCTTGAATATCATCCCACTGACTCCTTCTCCTGACATGCCCCACACCTGCTCATTGAAGTTGATGGCAAATCTGAGTACAAAGTTGACAAGGTCATGGACTCCCATCACTATTGGGGCAAGGTACACTACCTGGTTTGGTAGGTTGGGTATGGCCCTGAGGATGACACCTGAGAACCCCTTACCCACTTATGTGGGGCCCCTGACATACTCTGTACTTTTCACTGTTTGTTCTTTGATAAGCTCTGGAACCCCCGCTTTGCATAGACTACAACACCCCTCAGTCCTCTCATCTATTTCCCCTACCCCCCCTGACTATACCCCCTGCTGCCTTTCTCCTCCTATTATCAACTATTGTCGAACAAAAAAAAAAAAAAATTGTTGTACATACCACTAGCAAGCCCCTTCTCCTCCCACTCCTCCCTCTCTCTTCCTTTCCATCTCCCCCTTCTCCTCCAACCTCTCCCTTCTGTTCCCTTCCCCTTGCTCCTCTACTCCATCTCTACCCTTTTACTGCTTCCTTACCCTCACATATTGAATATTTACATTTTGCTACTATACATTCTATACAGCACTATGAAACCCCAATAGAAACACAATATATATATATATATATATCACAAATCTAACCTACTCCTCTAGACAAAAAACTCCTTGAAAACCCCTAAACCCCCAAGTCCATCTCTGCCCCCTCTTCCAGCTTGACCATCACACCTATTATGATGTCCTTTAGCTCTGTACTCTCCCTGACTTCAAGGTCCCATGCCATATCCCCCCACTGCTCCTGCAATACCGCCTTTGGGTCTAGCAAGTCCTTCTCCAGGTTAGTCACTACCCTCTTCAGATTATGGTGGAGGGCAAAGGAAAACCTATGGTGCACCTCCTCAATCTGTCCCAGGGTACTAAAACCATCCGTGACCTGAGCAGGGAAACGGTAGTGGGAGTGCACTTGATGCAACTCCTTTTGAATGAAGGCCTGAGCTTTGGACAACCCAGCCAGGAGCTTGTGGTTGTGTCTGATCCACTCTAAGCAAGGGTTAGTGGGAAAAAGGGTGAGAGAGCAAACACTAACTCAGTTCAGCCATTCATGTCACCATGAGTCAGGAGGCCATCCAATGGTGCTGGAGCTTGATGTTGTGCTGCAGCTCCACTTCCATCACACTTTAGGAGATGGTGTCAGGTTCCACTGACCATGGGGGCTCAGACCACTGGGTAAATCCTTATTTGGTGTGCACAAAGTCTATACACACAACCAAAGTGGTGGGCGTGGCGTACAAACCAGGACTGAGGGGGTGAGAGCGAGTGCGGAGGGATCAAGACTAGCCCATAGTGTCAGGTTCCATTGACTGTGGGGGCTTCTTCCTAAGCAAGACCTTACAAGGTGGACTCAAGGTAGCTACAAGTACAAAGTCCTATGTGATTACAGGGTCCGGGGTTGGTTCCGGGGCTAGTGTAGATGAATCTGACTGTGTGGAGGATTAGAAGGGTTAGATCTGGGCTGTGGGAGTGAGTCCGGGGTTGTGCCGGGGTTCCGGGGGTACGTGGCATGAGTCTGGGACTACTGAGGTGAGCCTGGGCTTGGTCCGGGGGAGGCGAGGTGAGGCCGGGGCAAGACGAGCTGTAAAGGGAAAAAAGGGACAAGAAAGGGAACGAAGAATGAGATGAGATCGAACCAGGGAAAAGAAGTCAAGGATGGAAGTAAAGGAAATGGACTGAGAAGGAAAAAGGGACTTGGAGAAGATAGAATGGAAGTAGACAGGAATAGACTGGGAGACTGAGACAAGATACAATAGTACAAGGCGAAGGAGACTGGACAAGATAGTTTGCAATATCAACACTAGCATACAAGTTGTCTACATAGGCCTTGAGTACAATGGACTCTGGGGTGGTAGGCTCAGCCTGGTTCCATGTCAGGTGTCAGGCATGATTGCTGGGGTGATCGCCGGGTGATGCGGATGATGGGGGTCGGGCCGTAACTGCGGGTGTTGGGCGTGATCGCTGGAGTGATTGCCAGGGGATGCCGAGGTGACCTGTCTGAGGGCGGCCCATGCCGTGGGAAGTTTTGGGGCAGCGGGGGCGGTTGGCGTTGTCCCAGGAGTATGGGGGTGTTGGTGGTGTTGTCCCAGGGTGGTGGGCAAGCTCCGGGAGTGGGTCATGACAATCACCACCCATCGATGCCACCATTAGCACTGACCCTGGTAATCCCTGGCATTCTCTCTACCCCGAAAGGCAATCATTATGCATCATGCATCAACACATCACTTGTCAGGGGACTTCCATTTTGGAACCTCTGGAATTGTCCTGGGGCAGTCCAGAGATTTCCAGACTTCTATTTCGGGATGTTCTGGAGCTATTTCCATTTTGGGACCTCCAGAGTTGTCTGGAAATAGTCCAGAGATTTCTGGACCTCCTCCAGGGTTAGGGTTTAGGCATGGTCATGCTGTACAGTACATTCCCATGCCTCTGCGCTGCACCTGATGCGCCGCACTCTGGCAGAGGAGTCCTTAGACTTGTTCTCTTTGGATTCCCCTCTGCCAGGTAATTAGCTACATTTCCTGTTGTAT
>JAGGAU010008528.1:0-17277 GCA_017657275.1 Termitomyces sp. T108 | reverse complement strand
GTACCATTCTAATACACTTTGGATTCCCCTCTGCCAGTTGTGTGACTTAGCCGCAACCTCCGGAGGTCGCCCTTACAATAATATACCTAAATAAACATCCTAGAAGTCATATATATGACCCTATAACAACCTCTTTGGTACCCCATACTCTATGATAACTCATAGGTTTGAGCTTCTACCAAAACCTATGAGTTAAGACAGAGTCGACTGTACTGTACTTTGTGGTAGCACCAGAACAATAGGCTCCACTGCACACATTACAGCTTAGCAACCCCTCCTTCTTCAGTTGCTAACTTGTCTATTCTCTCCTTTTTCCTCAAAGTTGCTAAGGCTACTCAACTGCTAGTACCCCACCAACACCAGCAGTTTTAGCTGCTCCACACCTCTATCAGTCAGTGCCCTTGATTGCCAGCAGTACTGAAATGTTTTGCCTAAAATGGAACACATTGGAATTGCACTTGACCCAGTTGGACTACCTGTCCCATTAGAACAAACCTCATTACAATACTGTGACCTGTTATGCAGAGTGAACCACGCTCTGATGCTGCCAGCCATTTTCATAGTGGGAACCAGACCACAACAAGTACTACTGGGTACATTATCATCTACACATTGCCAGAAGTCTAGCACCCTGCACCTACAGCAGGCTATCAGTTTAGCATCTGGTCACTAAGCAGTTTCCCTTTCCTTTCTTAAAAACTTACAAGTCCTTCCACCCCACAAGTAAATGGGACCCTGCCCAGGACTCTCATATTTCTTAGCGCATGCCCAATACTACTCTACATGAGGTGCTAGGTTACAGTTACCCTTGACAGTGTCTAGTGACTTTTGGGCATCATCAATTTCACTTGAACCTTGTTATTTACTCTCTTTCTATTGATTATATAATGTACACCAATATATTTATAGAGGAGGAATCAAGAATACTTTATTATTACATGACTAACCAGCACTTTCAGATGTGCATATTTGTTTTAGATCATGATCTAAGATCAGATCTCCTGCTTTGTGCTTTTGAACCATATAGTTTCTATACTTGCATGCAATATTATCTCCTCTCCTCCCTCCACAAATTTAGACTGTCCTCAGTCTGTTGCTGCTCTACTACATTCCTAAGCCCTTGTAGCATTACAAAGGTTTCACTCTTGCTTGTGAACAAAGGAAAGTGCTTTTTTTTGTCAGAAATTGGCACTTCAGAGATGGTAGAACAGCTTTTTTTACACTTTTTTCAATGGAAGCATCTTTTAGCATGAGCAGTTAGTGTAGGTTAGAGGCAGTGTGGCAACTTAGTTATGATCAAAATGCACAGCCATGATCAAAGTAT
This sequence comes from Termitomyces sp. T108, assembly GCA_017657275.1. Lineage (NCBI taxonomy): Eukaryota > Fungi > Basidiomycota > Agaricomycetes > Agaricales > Lyophyllaceae > Termitomyces > Termitomyces sp. T108. Next base: position 15,953 of record JAGGAU010008528.1, on the reverse strand, counting down.
TTACTTTCAATTGTAAGACTATGTTCCTTCTCCAATAACTATTCTCACTGGTCATTTATTGATCTGTGCTGGTGCTCAAAATTTACTGACAAAACTTACTGTAAGTTTTCTGAATCACATTACTTATTTGTTGCATACAAACATTACTTACTATCAATACTAAGCTAAATACAGATGGAATGACTGAATTTATCTTGGTTTTCTGACTGGTCTGAACTCTAACCACTTGTGTCACTGCTGGCACTGTAACCTATTTCTGCCAGAAAAAGTGACAAAGAAATGTGTCATGCCATTTCTTGGACAACTTTTTCTCTGAGAAAAAGGCATCTTTCATTGTCTCAACCCTTTTCCCATCAGAAATATGTGTACTGAAAAGGGCATGACACATTTCTTTGTCACTTTTTCTGGCAGAAATAGGTTATGGTGCCAGCAGTAGTTGTGCCACTGCTACTTTAGCTGAAGTGGCTAGTGCAAATATCAGGATTGACAACTAGCAAGTAGTTCAAAGTGTTTTGTTGCCTTAATGAACTTGCAGAGATGCATTGAGGCATTGGGATGTGGAAAAAAAACATGGGAGATGGACTCAGCTTGAAATTTGGCTCTTCAAATGCAAAGAGGTGCTGGTTAAGGGGGTGTCGCATGTGTGCAACTGCATGAGTAGCTTGGCAACAACATAACTGAAGCATTTTCTATGATGCCATAATCATGTTTACTAGCTCAAAAATCTTGACAGTCACCAGTTGGTGCCCTAATCAATTTTCTCTGGATCTTCTAACCTTGATCACTAATTTTTTGAGTCAGATTTGTAAATCTCTGGCTTTTCAGCTTGACAATCCATGCCCTCATTTTTTCAGAGAGACTTGTCTAAGTGCTGTCTTAGCTGGAATGCCCTTCAAGTTGTCTGCATCAGGTTTTTCTGGTTTGACTTATAAGGCTACTAACAAGGTCTAGACCTGCACATGCTCCTAAACTTGATGTGCAGAGTCTTCAACAATGCTGCCCACTAAACAGTACTATCAGTAGGCACTGCTCATTTGGCATATGAATACTCAAGTACAACCTATGCAACCAACTTGTACACTCAGATATTTACTTCTAGACATGATATTGTAGGTGCAGGTTATACACCCACTAATGGTATTTCACATCTCTATTCATAAGGCACACAGTCAATAGTAAGGTGAATTCACATAAATTGATGCATAAATAGGTGTTTACCCTACAAATGATATATATCAATTGGCCTAAACCTTACAACCTAAAACCTAAAATAGCCCAATTCATGGGCTAAGCATGCAAGAATCAAAGAGGGGCTGTCTTGGATGATTGATAAGCTCATCATTTGATGCTGTTGCTTATCTTTCATCAGAGGCTTGTTGAGCCCATGCCCAGAAGTCAGGTAAATGGTAGGTCACTGTAGGTGACTTACCTCATAATTCACCAAATATAATGCCAATACACTGGGTCCAGCCAAGGGTTTATCAACACAGCATGTCATCTCATCCATTGATACAATGAGATTGCTGTCAAGGAAACAAACAGAGTTGACTTAGGAACATATAAAATTGGGCTCAGCAAGCAAAAAATGTTGAGGGGCAGAAAAGAGGAACATCAAGAGTTACCAAAGAAGGAGTCAGTCATAAAACAGATGAAAAATCAGAAGTCAGCCTAGTACCAATACAAACATTACAAGGGATGGAAAGTGCTCAATGACAGCAGAACGACCAAGAACAAGGAGAAAGAAGTAAAGGTGTTTTTTGAAACAGAGAGACCGGACAGATTGTGTGGATGAAACAACCATACACATAGCGGGTCAACGAGGCCGAACAGACGGGATGGGCCAGCAAGCAGGTGAATTAACATGAAACACGATTTAGCAATTTTTCCAGCTACGGCAAAGAACCCACTGCTAAAGTAGCGGGAATTTCTGAAACACCAATTTCTAATAGAAAAGGCACTTTCCTTTGTGATTGCCAAATTTAATTCTTTATTTCATGTTCACGCTCCTCTAGCCAGGCGGTCTATCCCCTGCTCCCCAACCTTATTTTTGCTCTCTCTTTAGGATCTGTCGCTAATGCCAATGACTGGCTTTTTGACTTTTTTGGATAATTTGGAATAATGGCTGACATTCGCTAATCATCTCTTTACTCGCCCGTTGATACCCCGAGAATTTATGTCATTAGCTGAGACAGATGTACATATGTATACCTCCCGAATTACTAGAGCGTCGGAATACGCGGCTTCATACGTTGTGATGACTGTTGATGCCCTTCTCATCTGGATCCTGCGAAATTTGTGATTGAACCTTCCTACCCCGTCGTTGCTCTCTTTGATAGGTCCTTACGTCTTGCCGGCGAACATACCATTGTATGAGAGGAAGAGATATACATGAAATAACAGTCCAGCATAGGAGTATGCCAAAATTTTGCCCCACTGGTGAAGTAGAAAATCAAATCCTTCCAAAAGACAGTGATTGTGAAACAGACCTCGATTTTTAGTAGCAAAGACGATGCACCGTACGACATGCGAAACATTATAAAAAGGCGTTACGTAGCCATAACGGTAGACAATTGGAAGAACTTCAATCGGTTGTATACAGACAGCGACATTCACTAGACAAAAATCAGGTGGACTGTCTAAGAGGCAGTGTAAAGTCTTACCTATAATCCAGAGGATCATAAAAAAGGGGATGAATCGGGGTGTCAGCAGTGTGATCAGTGCTTCCAGGGCTAAGCCACTATTCCGAATTTTAGAAATCAATCTCAACACCAAGATTGAACCATCATACACTGAGAGCATTCCAACCCAATTCAGCATCCAAAAAACGACAAAACCGCCTTTTCCGAATCTTACAGATGAAATAAATCAACGAACACGAAGACAGGTCTCACAACCTACTTTTTCGTGAAGTCAAGCTGGAATGCGAGCGTGACGAGCGAATAGAAGAGCTGTATTCAGATTAATAATATAATCGATCAAGTCTTGATACCATGCACGTACGGAAAGGAAAAAGTAACAGACGAACGAGGATACGAATCTTGTGACGATGAGAGAGCGGAGGGTGAGATTCTTGTCAAGTCCAGCAGCCTCGCGAGCACTGTAGGAAATCATCTTTGCCGTGAACCATTAGAAATTGATGAAGAAGGAACTAAGGAAGACTTACGACAACAAAAAATGACAAAATTAAGACATAGATGAGACCAACAAAAGTAACTGCAGAGGCACTAGGGAAAGTATATCAGCGTTTCCTTGAAAATTTTCAGCAATCAGACATACACTGGCTGATCGAAGGGGACAATGTTGTCCATCTTATAGGATATCGGCGTGGTCACTGTTTGTGGAGAGTTGACCATTAGCCGAGCCAAGTCAGACGAAGATGACAGCTGTCTAGCGGCTTCCAGTGCAAAAGAAGTCTGTGCAACTTGAAGTAATTCGTCTACCTAGGATCAGCCGAAGAAAAATCAACCTTGGCTACATAACCCATGAACAATGTACTGACGATTGGTCTGATGAGGGCTCGGCTGGGCCTTACTTAAGTGACCTTGTTCTGCGTCTAAAATTGAACACTTACTATGCGTTCTCATTTCGTGCTTCTGCCCCATACACAGTTACTGCGTCCCGACCATCGTAAGTAGAATTGGGGTTGGAGTACGAAGCTTGAAGACGTTCTGAAGCACCAGGATTGACTACATCACTTTTAAGATGATGCAGAAGGTACGAAAAGAGACAAAGGACGTACTAGCCACAGCTACCCAGGTACGTTGCTCCGTTACCGCGTGCACAAGATCATTTAGCCCACCGGGGAAATTCGTTGAGGGTATCGATGTGAACAAGAGTTTGGTTTCTCTCGAAGAAGGAATTATATAGGCCGTCAGCGCCTGACCGACTGGGCCTCCATCAAAATCCTACCAAGAAAGCTGTGTACATCCGGACCAAAAAAAAAGAGGTGAGCCATAAACGCACCACTAACCAGCCTTGAAGACTCCTTGTAGGTGTTTTCCATAAAGCACCCCAATAGATTGGCAAAACAGAAAATATCGTGATGATTACCATGAAGCAGCCACCAACGAGTGCTTGAAGGTAGATTTTACGCTGTACTCCATTATTCGGGCTGAAAAACTGTCTACTGAACGGCTGTTCTGTGGGTTTAGACCTTGGTACTGTTGTGTTCTGAACGCTGTGATAGCCGGACATAATGCAAATTAAAGCTCCAAGTTTAGATTGATGAGGGAGGGTCGGCGTATAACTTTGAAAGCATTTTTAAATGATACTGACCCCTTTCCGTGTTACCGTGAAACAAAACTTGAAGGGATTGGATGACGTCACAGGCTTATTTTGCATGACCAATCATCGATCATCCCTTGACCCCTCCGTCGGCCCTGGTAAAATAGATATGGGGCGATTGAACAACCGGCTTCGTTCCGAGAACATATTGATTACAAGTTGTTGGACTCTAGTCTGTTTGTCTACATGGTCACGTGTTTCGACGCATCCCCTTCGCGTTGTCGTGTCCCTGCTTAGAGATGCCGAAGTTCAGTCCAGTCCCAGTTCAAGTTCATGCTTGAGGAATCAGTTCAGTTCTCCGTTCTTGTCAAGTTGGAATTTCCAGAACCAGGCAAGAACTGGTTCGAACCATGAACTGATCATGATTTTTCTTCTCCAATACATCGTTTGTTTGATGAGTTGAAACGCTGCAGTAAGGTATCGCTTTTATTTGGAAATTGCCAATAATTCATCCATTTCTTTGCTGTTTGACATGAGCATGTTGACATTGTACATATCATTGCGCCATGTGTCTCAATAATGGCCTGACCAACAAAGCCTTCCATTGTACTCAGGCTGGGCATCAGTTCTTCAGAAGCACTGAAGAATCTCATGGTGTCTAAGATGTTTTTAGGCAGGCACAATCCCGCCATGGGTTGAATCCTCAACTTTGTCACTTTAAAGGATTATATGACCCCCCTTTCGGGACCACAGTTGTGCTAGATGAACAACTGTGGCCTTTCTGTGAGGGTATATCTCTAATATACCTGCTGAAGAGTATACATTGATAGAATAGCGACCTGTTCATGCATATTCTCAATTATCGAGCCCTATGCCAATGTACAAGATATGAAGTATCCCCGGTCGTTGTGCACTCTGCAGCTACAATGTTAGACACTTCAGAGATGATGAACACTTTGTGCAAGTTGGCAGCATGGGTGATGCTCAAGTATTTCTACATATATCAAACAATGATGCCAGCATATAGCATTCTTGAAAATTCCTTATAAGAAATCAAGTGATACCAACACCAACAAAGAGAGAGGAGGATGTAAGGGAATCACAGCTTTCCATGTGGAAATCTTTTACTTGAGCTTACCATGACATTTGCCCACACCAATGCCAAATCAAGGTAGGAGAACAACAACATCGATCATGGTTACAAGAAGCAAGTACTACTCATAAATGAATACATCAATCCATCGAAATACCAAAAAAGATGGAACAAGATCAAAAAAAGGTCCAAAGCACTCTCCTAGACATACACCCTGCCAATACCCGAACACACCTCACACGGCATGAGATCCAAGAAGAAAAGGCTGATCTTGCCCTTACCGTTGCAGTTCCAGCACAAGTTGCCGCCAAGCCTCGGGTCGCCCGCGGAGTAGACGATGGAACCGGGCGGCGGAGTAGCGTACGGACTGAGGGAGAAGGTGTGTGGTTGGTGTACTGGCGGGTGAGGCTGGGGATGGCCGTAGTTAGCGGGAACGTGGTGTGGTGGGTGCGGTTGCGGGAGTGGGGCAGGAGCAGGTGGAGAGCGCGGTGATCGTGGGGAGCGGAAATTGGGTAGGGGTTGTTGGAATGTTGATGATGTTGATGAATCAGAAGGGGCGGAATACGAGTACGCGAGTGGTCCGGAGAAGGGTTTGGCGTATTTGGACCAGCATTTTTTGCATGGATCTGAGGGGTCCGAGTGTTTGTAACCGATGTTGTTACCTGGGTAAAGGCGTAAGTCATAGCAAAGGGAGAGGACGAAGAACGTGCATTTGCGGCAGACGAAGCCCTTGGGATAGACGAGCAGCTTCCCGTCGCGCAGGAGTGGCCGGCCCGGCGTGGGTACGGTCGTTGGCACGTGAGACGACGCAGATTCGGACGACGCAGATGATCTGCGTTGATGCTGCACGGGGTCAGCCGCGCCGGCGGCATAAAACTCTCTCGCAAAGTCTGACATCTCAGGCAATGGTGGGTTAGTAGTCGCAGGGCGCGGAGGGAGCGGTGGGGCACGCGGCGATGTCTGGGCCGTACCCTGGCTTGATGTGGATCTTGTCACACGTGCACCGGGGTATGAAGTCCAGTTCGACGACGCCCGCGGGCGAGAATCATACGCCGCTTCGTCGATTGCAGAGCTGATTGAGTCCCTTATCTGGCGGAACAGCAACTGTGTCTGCGTCCGTGGCGTTGAGACCGGGGGTGGGGGGCGCGCGGGCGCGATGTGTGGCGTATGTTGGACAGGACGAGGAGCAGTCTGGAACGGACGCCGCGGCCCCTGCTGGATTGTCGACTCTCCGTGCTGGATGTCTGGCGCAGGCGTGTAGGCGGGTGGGAGATCCTCATCGAGGCCAGTGGTGTCAAGAGGTGCTGCGATGTCTGATGCAACGCCGGTTGGATGTGGGGAGACTGCAGGGGCGCGAAAGGGATTCGTCGTCGTCGTTGCTGCCGTCGTTGTCTCTGTCGTCGTCGTCGCTGTCGTCGTCGCCGCCATCGTCAATGACAGTCTGTGAGAGATTAATGTCTTCGGTCTTCGGCGGGAGACGATGACGTTCATGTCAAATAAGCAACAATATAAATAGAGTTTGATCTGAGATTGCCGACATTCATCCGAGTCCGTAGTACTTATGTATCTATCTATCTATCTGATCACACAGGTCCTACTGCGCAAGTGTCTAGCCTTGACAGAAGCCTAGTATCGTACGCCCTGACAACCAACGCTGTGCAGCTCTGCGCTGAATACGACTCTTCTCACGCATATCTTTACCTCAGACGCTAGGACTCATGGAATTGCTTTTGATAACTAACACTCCTGGCCCATTGTGCCGATACACCAGAGACTCTGGTCAACCCCTCTATTGCGGGCTCCAGCCATTGTTCCCTGTCACTACTGTGCACTAAAGACAAGATACATCTCGTTGGAATTCCGTCGGCCCTGCTTCACCTGTAGAGACATCAGACAATACTGCGTGTAGATGATGAGGAAAGGCTGGGTACAAGGAGTGAACTGCACAGTGTTTCAACAGTTTTTCTTCCTGTGTTTACTCCAATCTATCATCCGTTTCAAGTGAGAAGTTGGAAGAGTTGGCAAGGTCAGTGTTTGACCCGATGTTGATTACCCTCAATGGCGACTTGAATTCCTAACTGGAGAGAATACACTCGAATAATCAGCAACCCCTTGGACATTCAATGTCTGATGATTACCGGAATGTCGAGTCTAGTGACATGCATCTAATTCTATGACTAGCTGGTAAGATAGGAAGTGTAACGAAGAGGCATCAACGATCTAGGGCCCTTCAAAGCATCACAGTTCCTCCAACAGCAGGACAATGGATATCGTAATTTTGGAGGAAAAGAAAATAATCAACCCAAGTTTTTATCCGGGTTATTGGCATTGAAAGCAGGACAAAGTATATCCCAGGATGCTGCATATGTGCAATCAGCAAAAATGCCACAGAGGAGCGTAGGACCTCTCACGCGGAGGGTCAAATCCAGCAATTTCCGGAACATCTTCCGCGAATATTATGGCAAGACCTCTGGGGAAAGCGTATAGATAAGCTATCAGCAAGAAAACAGATCGTCGGAGATTCACGTTTCTAGATGCCAGTCGATGTGGCTGTCGTGTTTCAAGTTTTATACAATCAGACTAGATTCGGGCAAAAAAGCTAGATATCCGACTAACCAATGGAAGATCCAAGGGCCAGGGTTATCCGTTGTGAATCGAATCGTCACATTATCCTGAAGTGATGCGCCGGTAGAGACGACATCGCGTCTGACCTGCAGCAGTGATTAAGCACGAGAATGAACGAAATGTCTGAGCGAAAAGGCTCTTTTACGAACAGGATCCACAAAGTTGTACGTCGAATTACCAGCGCTTCGAACGACAGAGAAAGTATGCTGTGTGACGAACAATCATCAGCATTCTAGATGACAACAACGCCGACGTTTGTACCCCATGTAAATGAAAAGGATGCTAAATTAATTATCTCAGCGACAATTCATCAAAAAACCAGGAGTCGACCACATACAGGAGCGCCAATGGACCCTCCGGGAACGGAAATCTCGACGACCTTGTTCCTGGGCAACGTATACACGCTCCGAGACGGAAACAGCTCCTGAGCGGTCTTGGCACCGCTCAGGACCTGCAACAGCACAGGCACCGAAGGCGAAACGAACCGCGCGCCATTGATCGTGAATTGATGAGTCTGGGTGTTCAGCCCTATCGCGAGCGTGAGCGAGATGTCGGCAGCGCCCAGAGCCGGCGCGCCAGGCGCAGCGGGGTCGGCAAGGGGGTGCAGATCGGTCTCCCTGAGCGGCCTGGTGCTGCGGGTCTGCGTGGTGTTTGGTTCCTGTTGAGGTGCGTCCGTGTATCGCAGGATTGCAGAGTTTATGCCTCCGTCGAACGGGCCTTGCGTTGCTCCGATGTGGGTGTTGGGCTCGGCGCGTATCCAGTAATTAGCTATGGGCTGGTCGGCTGTTAAGACAAAGGAGTAGCGTTGCCCAGCGAAGATGGTGATCGAGTCGATAGTTAGGGGTTGTACGTTAACCCCATCGGCTTCGATGATGGTCTAATGAAGAAAGAAACAAAAGGGGAAGAAATGTCAATGCAGTCTGCAGCATGTGGAGTTGTCCGACACACCATTGTGTGTCCGTCGATAGAGAAATTGTAGTTTGGATCGCATGATATAGAGACGAGGCGGAAACGATACCGTAGGCCTTTTGCAACTGAGATCACCGCAAGAGGCGACGGTGGGCCGCCAACGTAGCGACCACTGCCGTTGATTAGCGTCGAGTTGGGCCGAGGAACACCAAAAGCTTGGGGAGCAAGAAAATGGTACCTGCGAATTCAGGTAAGTTGTGGAACGACGCGACTCTGAATCAATCATACCAGTCGGCGAGAGTGATCACCGTGCCATCTTTGAGAATTGATAAGCTATCAGGTCGATTGTTATGATAGGAAGGTGCGACAGACCATTGTCCACGTCGTACCTAAAACGATATTCGTCATGTTAGCGGTGCTTTCCCTTAATCGTGTTATGAACAAACCCACAGGTGTTCATGCGGGTCATCAGGATCGTAAACGACAAGAGCGCCCCGGAGACCGTCACAGTACTGAGTTGCTGATAGAGAAAGTCAATAGATGCGTCTCGAGGAATATTGGACACATTTGTCTCATACAGTAGTGTGAATGGTACCAAAATGTTCCGGCCTGATCAGGGACATTAAAGCCATATAGAAACGATTCGCCAGGTATGATGGGACATTGCGTCACTCCATCTGGACCGTCAGCCCAAGGAGTTCCGGTCTGAAATAGGCCATGCCAATGCTTTAAACTCGATAAGCCTGAGATGTGAGCGGAAGAACGGAAGGACAGACGATGCTCGTCGCTCTACGCATTGATTTATCGGTGAGGAGGTCGATGACATTTATTTGGAAGCTGTCGCCCTTCATGTTCAGCGTCCTGTCAGTCTCGCACAAGCGAAAAGAAAAAGACACTGATGTTACCTTGTTTCCTGTGATGAGGGGCCCAGGAAAACTGGCACCTGCGGCAGTATTCCCTGCCAACACCGTTCTGAAAAAGAACAAGGGAATCACAATGAAAGGGTGGCCTGGAGGGTCGAGGGACTTACGATCGACTAAAACCATCGGGCGAGATGACCTTGTTCGCGATGTACAGGTCAGTCCTTGGTCCAATTCCGCCATGAACAACGGAAAGAAGAAGAGCGAGGACGAGGATGGCATAGGACCGCATGCAGCCGCCAAATCGTTGAACAACGATGATTTTACTCAACGGCTGCTATATAGGATTCTTTTACATAAATATGGTTATGCTAGGTTTGCTTTTCGTTCGTTGAGGATCATCGTACTTACTTATGCGAGAAGAGGGGCGAGATAGGGTCATATCAAGTTACATATACCTCCTGGGGCAAGATGATCTTCAATCTTGCTCTGGTTATACTTACTGACCCTAAAGAGTAAGTACCAAAAAGGAATTCACATTGAGTAAACCGCGACGATAATCTGGGAAAGAAGGCACTCAACATGATTAAGGTACTACATGCTGTGTCGGCTGTTAGTCATCTCTCGACATCGATGAAAATAAATGTCCTCGACATTCGGGTTCACTCAGCAGTGTTGAAACCTTAGGCGGCTGTGGAAAACCTATGAGAAAGGTTCAATTGTGTACTGATGCGTAAGATTACCTGTTTGTTAGTGAAGAACAATACCACTATATACTGATGCGAATTGGATCAGATACTTTTGAAATTTGATTAGATCGTAATCTCATCTTATCTTACTGCACTTTGCCAAGACGCGAGTTTTGTGGGGCTTTAGACACACGACACAACACTTTTGTTGTAGTTTTATATTTATTGATTTTATCTTAAAAGAACTCAAAGTTCCTCAAAACTGGGCTCAAAATCTTATAATTCAAAACCCTGAAGCTAATCTAGAGCTTCTAGGCCTAAGTAGTCCTCTCCCTGGGGACCCTGAGCCATGGCAATCAGATTCCTTTCCTCTAATCCCTTTCCAATCCTCCTCATACCCTGTCTCCCTGTGCATAGACCAGCACATATTCCACATGAATCTACTATTTTGGAGGGTAGCCAATAGCTATGCTGGCACCAGATAGTCTGGACCTGTCCTGGTTGGAGGATTAGCCTTGCCAAGAGGCTGATCCTTTTCCTTGGCTATCCTTTTGTTGCTCTGGCTCATTCTTTGGTGCTTAGGTGGTTCTCAAGGCTATTGTGTTGCTCTGGCATATTGCTTCATGGGTCCATGGTCAACAACAAAGTTGCAGATGCATTTGTGGTCTAGGAAGACACATAGGAGCAAAGATTTGATCTTTTGATTTCAGATCATGATCTGAGATCATTGGATCAACTTTATTGGTAAAGCCATTCCTCAGCTATCACCACTGATTGATGTAGTAGCAGCTGGCTTCCCTCATTGCTATAGTTTTGCTGGTGCCATTGTTTTTTGTGCTCAAGCCTTTTTATAATCACTCCTAAGGTAACATCTCTGTGCCTAGTTTTTAACACTTGGCTTACAGTTTTCAGCCATTCTAGGGTATATTGGGATGCTTATTTCCTTATGTCAGTCTCAAGTTCAAGACTGACATATCAATACTGCTGACACTGGAAGGTGTTTCTATTATAAAAAGTATAAAATAAACTTGTCATATCATTCTTGAAGTGGTGAGTTGCCTTTCAAAGAGAAAAAAGAGGAGGAAAAGGGCAATATGCCTGCTCAGTGCTTTCAGCATGTTCAACACAACAAGAAGCTTTCCAAGAAAAAGACAAGCAAGGCTCAAGCAGTGGCAGCCCTAGCTCATGAATCATTTCTCAGGATGCATTCCTTATGGACTGAGAGTGAAGGTGTGGGGCCTGCTTGATGTCAAGCAGCTCAATTCATGCTTCTGTGGAGCTTTCAGCCCTTGTTTTTTATTATTTGTACCTGATGAATATGGTGCTAGTCAGTGCTAATGCAAATTGCTGTGGCTCAACATGGGGCCCAATTGACTATCCACCAAGTTCATATATCTGATGATTAGGTATGGAACTTCTCAAATGAGGGCATGCTTCATATCCTCCTTCATAATTGTATCTTGCTGGATTGGGTCAACTATGCATACATGTATGGCATGGTCTACCTGGAACAGCAGTTCCATCAACCAACAATGTCTTTGGACATCTTCCAAGAGATTGACAATGAGCATGTCCAGCACCTGGCAGTATATGGTGCTCTTCTGGCTGTCCTGCAATGGGACAGATGGCAAGAGATGTCCAACAAGGACAATTACCATATAATGTTCAAATGTGATGAAAAAAGCATGGCCAACATCATTCTAGAGGCTACAGGCCTCTACTATTATACTGAAATGGACCTGAATGTGGATCAACTCTGGAAACAAACATCAATACATGGTACAATGCCTGTCATTGGAACTGCAACTAACATTGCACTAAGTGATTGTATTATAGTAGATGTGACTGCTGCAGGGAGTCTTCAACTCCACCAATAACAGAATCAGAGCCCTTTGCTACCACAACTAACATTGCACTAGGTGAAAGGGCAAAGATAATTGAGGTGGGTAGGACCTAGACAATCAGCAAAACAAGTTGAAAAACCCTCTTATTTTTTAGTTTAGGTAACTGTAAGCATATCTGCTTACAATCTGGATTGGCAGTGAGGATGTCAGATGGAACAATTGGTCCAAAACAGCTTGATGCTTTTGAATATGGATCTAAACAAGACTTCAATGTGAAAGGGATTGTGGAGGAACTAAAGGTGGGGAAGGTTTTGTACAACATTGATTCTTTGGATGTGCAGGTGTGGGTTAAAGAGAATGAGGACAAACTTTTGATGATGTTTTCAATCTTCATGGCATGTTTGAGGGGTTGGTCTTTGTGACTGATTGGGAGTGGAAAGTGGTGCAGAACTTGATGAGGAAGCAGGAGGAGGATGAATTGTTCTCAGCATGGTCAAGCCAGATTTGGGAGGCAAACAGTATGCTTGTCACTATACTGCAGTTTTACATCAAGCTTGAGAAGATGAGGGATCACCTTTTATTACATTGCTTAGAAGATCTGTGGAGGGAATATAGTTTTGCTAATGGGGAAAAGGGAATGTTAGATTCCATCACAGACTTCACTAAATGGCTTCACATGGTGGGGGATCTGGATCTGCTTGTGCATGGATGCAAGGAGGAGATCAGCAGGGCTATTACAAGTTCAATCGCTGCCTCTACCAAGGCTCATTTGAAGAATATTACCAACTCAACCAATGTACCAGGTGCTGCCAAGACTCCTTCTTTGGCTTCATTGGCTTTGACACCTGTTCACACTCCTTCCACTGCTAAGTCTGCTGGATCTTGTGTTTATGAATATGCTCTTATGGCTGAGGAGCGCCAGATTCTGGATGAACATAAGGGGTGTTATTGCTGTTGAAAGGTTTATGCAGGTCACTGGTCATGCAACTGCTCTGATGGAGAGAAGCCTCTAACTCTTGCCGAGTATGAACCATGCAAGCTGACACCAGTTTTTGCAGCTGCAGCAAAAGTGAAGTTTGAGAAGAGGTTGGGTAAGGAGGCCAAGGGTTCAGGGGCAGTGGCAGTGGCAGCAGTGTTCAAGGATTCATTGGATGAGGAAGGAGATTTGAGTGAGGCAGGATCTGAGTACGTGCTTTCAAAACACATGACTTATTCTTGCTTAGTGTCAGCATCTTCTGTTGGGAATGTTCTTGTAAAGAATGCGCTTATTGACTCAGGTGCCCCTCCAGCACTGATTTCTTTGATGCTCATGGCTAAATTGGGAGTATGGATCAGGAGGTTACCAGCAGCTTTAGAGGTTTTGGGCACATTTGGAACAGAGAAGGTTGATGAAACGCAGAAGCTTTCCACATACATATGACTTGTAACTGTATTGCCTAATGAACAGTGGCAGTCTCAAGCGCAGAATTCTATTGTGTGTCCCAACTTGCACACAGATCTGATTTTGGGCCTCAACTTCTTGGCACACAATTCCATCATTATCAAGTTCGACATGCAGACAAGTTTGCGCATTTGAGGAGTGCAGTAGCAGATGGTGAACTAGTGGTGGTGAGGTTGATTAGGTCTTGAGTGGAGCAGTTAGCTTTTCAGGAGAAACTGAAGGGGATGGATACAAGGACAAAGAAGAAATATAAGGCTCAGTTCCCTCTGGATATTCCTCATGCAAATATGCTGCCTACCAATGTCTATCATTGAATAGAAGTTAGGCCTCTTGCAAAGATTACCATGGCTTGATTTTATTCTTGTTCTTGTAAGTTTTGCAAGGGATGGAAGACCTTGATTGATTAGTGTCAGGTTCCGTTGACTGCAGGGGCTTCTTCCTAAGCAAGACCTTATAAGGCGGACTCAAGGTAGCTACGGTTACAAAGTCCTACATGAATATGAGGTCTGGGGTTGGTTCCGGGACTAGTGCAGGTAAATCTGGCTGTTAGAAGGGTCAGGGGGCTGTCAGGTTCCGCTGACCACAGGGGCTCAGACCACTGGGCGAATCCTTACTTGGCGCGCACGAAGTCTATACGCACACTTGAAGGGTGGGCGCGGCGGTACGGACCGGGACTGGGGGGCAAAGGTGGCGATGGAGGGGTCGGGAATGGTCCAGGAGACTGCGGGGGAAACTCCGGGGTCCGGGGACGAGCTCCGGGGCTTAGTGTAAGTCCCGGACGCGAGTGTGGGGAGGGCCGGGGCTTGGGCGCGGGGCTCACTAAGTCCCGGGGCTAGAGAGAGGCGGGGAAGAGTGAAAGGGTCGAGACTTGAGGAGAGAAATAGACGAGAGGCGAGATGAAGAGGAAAGAAGGAGAGAAAGGAGAGAAACTTAGAGAGGAGGAGGCGGAAAAGAACTTAGAAGGAGAGAGAGAAACCGGAGATGAAAAGCAGATAGATTCGGACAAGATGAGACGAGAGATAAGATATGGGAACGAGTCAAGTCAAGTAGGAGATAAAAAGGAATAGAGTTGTATAACAAAAATAGACTGGGAAAGGATAGCGGACAAACAGGAGACTGGGGAATAGCAATATCAACACTAGCGTACCAGAGGCTATACTACGGTTTATATACGAAGGGCGCAGGCGTGCTCCAGGGTTCAGGCCTGGGCTCCGTGGCGAGTCACGGGGCAGGGGTCCTTGCTGGAGCCCGGGGTTCGTGCAAGGCGTACCGGGGCTCTTGCTGAAGCCCGGGGACCGTGCAAGGTCGTGCAGCGGGTGTCGGTGGCGTAAAGGAACTCACAAAGGAAGGGCCTTGCTTTGGGAGCACGGGAGGTATGGACGGTGCGGGGAGGCGAGAATCGACTGAAGAGGAGGCGTAGGGTGCGGGGTCCGGGCCGGATGATGCGTTGATGCATGAGTCGCGGTGGTTGCCCGATTGGGGAAGGGGACGTCGGGGTGTGCCGGTGATGGGTCGGGGTCGCCGGGTTGACGGCCGGGGATTGCCGGGGTGGGCGCTGACGGTGGCGTGGGCGCCCGGGGGTTGCTGGGGCGGGCGTTGACGGTGGCGTGGGCGTCCAGGGTTTGCCAGGGTTGGCGCCGAGGTGGCGTATACTGGCGGTGATGGCCGTTGATGGCCGTCAATGTGCTGCTGGCTCCTGGGAAGGGCCGGTCCGGGCCCAGGGTTTATGGAGTTGTCCCGGGGAGGTTGAGGGTGTCAGGGGACTTTCATTTCGGGACCTCCGGAATTGTTCCGGGGCAGTCCGGAGATTCCGGACTTCCATTTCAGGATGTTCTGGAGCTATTTCCATTTTGGGACCTCCGGAGTTGTCCGGGAATAGTCCGGAGATCTCCGGACCTCCTCCGGGGTTAGGGTTTAGGCACGGTCATGCTGTACAGTACATTCCCACGCCTCCGCGCCTGCGCCTGATGCGCCGCGCTCTGGCAGAGGAGTCCTTAGACTTGTTCTCTTTGGATTCCCCTCTGCCAGGTAATTAGCTACATTTCCTGTTGTATGGTACCATTCTAATACACTTTGGATTCCCCTCTGCCAGTTGTGTGACTTAGCCGCAACCTCCGGAGGTCGCCCTTACAGCAGAACAAGTCTCCTAACTCTGGTCCGGAGGCCCCCTATAGCTTGCCAATCTTTTAGGCCCCTATCCGTCGCCTCCCCACCAGACTTAAGCCCCTCTATTTCTATGTCTCAGCCAGCCCCTCCAGATCCTCCCTC
>JAGGAU010008527.1:0-17362 GCA_017657275.1 Termitomyces sp. T108 | reverse complement strand
TGTACAGTGGCTCAAAAAACTGTCCCAATGTTTTATACTTTTTGAAAGATGACATTGGCATGAAAGATTGGAAGTATTGGGGGCACCTTGACCACAAACCACCACATACACCATGTCACATGGTTGCCACTACTGAGCCCAAGGGCCAGTATGCACACTGCATTCCTCAAAACGAGAAGCTGCCTGGGAAGCAGATGTCAGGCCCCCCCTAGTCCCTCCACCTGAGAGCATACCCTCAAGGAGAAGAGCCCCAGTGCTGCCCACCCCAGGAGGAACAAAATCCCCCCATGAACCGCAAAAGTGGAACTTTCACAAATCACACCAAATGGAGACCACTCGAACAGGGCCGATATGACCCTCAACACAGACATGCTCTGGCTAGTACACGAGGCCCAGGGTAGGAGCATGGTAACACAAAATAGTCCATAGATCCCTGGAAAAGTCTGAAATAAATATAGACCTACAACAAAGGGACGAGGCCTGCTAGGACTCCCCTATGACCCAGCCAGACAAACACCAAAAAAAAACCCAGCCAGTGAGTCCAGAAAAACAAGAAGGTGTTAGGAGCCACAACAAGAAATGCAGACACACCATTACCCCCTGTCAGGAGTCTGAAATTGAGGAACAAGAGGAAGGAGAGTATAGTCCATCCCTACTGATAGTCCCACCCCCTCCCAACTTTGCTCGCCTTACAATTTCAGGAGACCAGTCCCAGAACATGGAACTTGATGAGGATGATACCCTGATTGACCCCCCATATATGTCTTCACCCACCCCCTCCAGACGCTTCAGAGCATCTCCATCACCACAAAACCCTGGGACTCTATCCAACAAGGGAAGAAAGGATCCCCCCTGGATAATAAGCCGCTCAATCCGAGTACCGGCGGAACCCCCACTATCATAGCAACCCTGCATGGGTCTTACACCAAATAAAACGAGTTCCCCCCCACAACTCCCAAGTAACCTGACCCACACTCCCATCCCCATTAGAGGTTACCCCATTGTGCACCTGACTACACCACCCTGGTTCAACTTTCTACTGGAACAGAGGGAGTTTTTTGAGTCATACCCAGGCCCCAAACTATGGGTGAGGGACTGGCAGGGCATTAACACGGCTGATCTGACGACCACAAGCAAGCATCTAAAGGAACTGATTAGGAATATGACGAGTGAGAGGGTGAAACTGTCAACCCCACAACAAGATAAGGAGATCATCTCAAAAAGATGCTTTGATTACCACAAGCCGCCGTATCACTTCTTAGTCTCAGGAATCTCTGAGAGGGCATACGACATCATGATTGCTCATCCCATAATCTTGACCCCAGGGGTCTTGGCTTTCTTTCTACCATACAACCCCCCAACACCCAGCTTCCTTTGCTCCATTGAGGAGTTCACTCTCAGTATCAGATCTTCCAAAGCCATAAACAAATCTGAAAACACTGCAACGGCAATCATTAGGAAGACACTATCAGAAAGCAAACCCACAGTCACGCTCATTAAAAGTAAGCTCACAAACAACAACACTTCACAACATAACCAGGACCCTGCCATTGAGGTCATTCAGTCCATAGAAGTTAAGCTAGGCAAGGGAGAGGAAGCTGTTGAACGCTCGACTACGTCCAAACCCCATAAACCCCTCTGGAATATCTTCTTCTGGAACCCCCCGCTGATCTCCTGGACAAGTTACTTCTTATTGCTCCAACATGTACGCAAGCTAAAATTTATTGATATGGACTGCGGAAGTGCTACTTTGGTTGACAAGTGTTTCAGGCTCCATTGCTCAAACTGTAAGAGCGCCGACCACAACCCAATGCAATGCGCCTACACTACTGTCAAAGGATGGTATGGAAATAAGGAAGCTGGAAAGGTCAAGGAAACGGTGGAATTCGTATCCTCAAGTTGCAAAGAGAAGTTCTGTGGCCCAGATAGAAATTGCAACAAACGTCATGCAGACAACTGGAGAGGTAGTGGCCAAGGCACTACCTTTGGGGCAGGCAGACGTGACCACTGGTAATAGTCTCATAAATATATACAAGTATGCAGACACCAGAAAATGAAATAAACAATTCATGACCACAGAATGTCCCCTGAAGACGTATTGTGAAAGGGTAAAAACCACTAGGATGAATTTACTGGGTTCTTAGAATGACAGGTAATCCTAAGCAGGCCCCCCTGCCAAGCTGGGCAAGTTCAGGTGGCAATCGTATTTACAATGGACTGTGCTGCGCAGCAATCCTGCTCAAGTCTGAAGCCTAAAGCAGATGACATAGTCCACAAACACATCCTGACACAACGATTCTCAAAATTAACACATGGGAAAGAATTAACGGTAACGGTTTACTCCCTACTCAGGCAGAAAAGGACTATGGTAATACCATTGACCATGCCCCCAAGGATGGCCCAAGAGGGATCAGTGATGGAGCATGGGCGAGCCAGAATGACATGAGGGATAATCAAATGAGTGTGCCTCCCAAGGATGCACTGGCCACAACGGGGAATGATGATACCACCCCCCAGGGCCCCCAAAAGAAAAGGGGGAAAAATCAGAAAGGAGCCCTAGGATGCGCAACACTAAACATGAAAGGTGGGGGCTCCACCTCGACCCAATCAAAGTGGTATGAGATGCACCAATTGATGAGAAAAAAGAAGATAGATATACTTGCTATTCAAGAAATGCATATAAGCGACAAGAGAAGAGAAGAGATCGAGGAACTTTTCCAAAGACAAATGCATATAATAACGAGCTTGGACCCTAGACGCCAAAACGCAATGGGAGTGGCATTCATATTAAACAAAAGAACCACCAGGTGGAGAGAAGTCAGATCCCAGGAGCTAATACCTGGTTGCGCCCTAGTAATTGAGATACTGTGGTTTGAAGACCAGTATTCAAGCTGCATGAACGTATACGGTCCAAACAAGACGAACGAAAATGAGAGGTTCTAGGTAAACCTAAAATCACATTGGTTGACAAGACCAAAACCACAGCCCCCACAAATCATGTTAGGAGATCTAAACTTAGTAGAAGAAGCAATAGATAGACTCCCCTTGCACAGCAACCCTGCCAGTCCCACAAAAGCTCTAACAGCGCTAAAATCCTGGCTGGTCCTGGCAGACAGCTGGAGGTGAGAAAACCCAACAACAATAGATTTTTCTTTCCAAATGACTAACAAACCAATCCAATCGAGAATTGACCGGATATACATCAGAGAGGACCTTATCCAGTACAGCTGGGATTGGTGAATCAAAAGATCAGGTATAAATACAGACCATGCCCTAGTCTTGACAAACATCCTAAACCCATGGCAGCCATACGTGGGAGGTGGTAGATACGCTATGCCAATTTTAATAGTAAAAGACAAAATACTGATAGACGACCTAATAATATTAGGAATGGAGTACCAAGAGAAACTCCAGGTGTGTGAGGGGATGAGAACAGAAGAGGTGAACCTGCAAACACTACACAAGAAATTCTAAGACGAGGTCCTAGAAAAGGTTCAAGAGAGATCTAAAGAAACA
Source organism: Termitomyces sp. T108 (assembly GCA_017657275.1). NCBI lineage: Eukaryota > Fungi > Basidiomycota > Agaricomycetes > Agaricales > Lyophyllaceae > Termitomyces > Termitomyces sp. T108. The sequence goes on along the minus strand of JAGGAU010008527.1, from coordinate 13,846 downwards.
AAACCAAAAATACTGAAGGACATAGCTAACCTTCAAGCAGACAGAGCAAAGATTCTAAATGCTCTGGGCATACTGGAGGATACCAAGAGAGAAGAAGCGGCCATCTTGGATGAAAGGATTAAAGACCTAGAGATGCTTAGCTTTGCAAAAGCCTGGGATACAGTTACAACAAGCTTTTTCCTGAACAGTGAAACCCTCACTAAGCCATGGATTAATATGAATAAGGAGCAGAAATAAAGAGACACCATAACAGCTCTTAAGGCTCAGCAGTGTCCGCTAGAAAGAAAATCTGCTAAGATGGCCAAGATAGCAAAAAACCATCATGATACTATCCAAAACAAAGACGTACCCGCTGTCACGACCCACTCCTGGAGCCTGCCCACCACCCCCAGGAGAACACCACTGACACCCCCTACTCCCCTGGGACAACACCAACCGCCCCCACCACCCATCATGACACTGCGACAGCCGCCATGGTGACACTTGTCACTCCTGGGTTTGCCGCCCCCTCAACCCTGACACCTGGCAATCACCACAACCCTGGAACACCCTGCATCAACCCGGAACCTCCCATGGCACAGGCCACCCTCAGACAGATCACCTTGGCATCCCCCAGTGATCAGTCCCATCACCTGGCAATCACTCCGGCGATTACGCCCGACACCCAACATGGAACAGGCTGAGCCTGCCCCCCCAGAGTCCACCTATGCAGAGTATTTAAGGCCTATGTAGACAATCTGTACAGTTAGTGTTGATATTGAAATTATCTTGTCCCAATCTCCTTTGCCTCATACTATTGTATCTTGTCTCAGTCTCTCAGTCTACTCCTGTCAACTTCTATTCTATCTTCTCCAAGTCTTTTTCCCTTCCCAGTCTATTTCCTTTGCTCTCCATCCTTGACTCATTTTCCTTGTTTAATCTCATCTCATTTTCATTTACTTTTCTCATCCCTTTTCCCCTTCACGGCTTGTCTCGCCCCAGTCTCGCCTCACCTTTCCCGGACCAAGCCTGGACTTACCTCAGTAGTCCCAGACCCACGCCTTGTACCCCTGGAACCCCGGCACAATCCTGGACTCACTCCCACAGCCCGGACCTAACCCCCTTACTCCTCTACACAGCCAGATTCACCTGCACTAGTCCCAGAACCAACCCTGGACCTCATATTTACGTAGGACTTCATAATTGTAGCTACCTTGAGTCCGCCTCGTAAGGTCTTGCTTAGGAAGAAGCCCCTGCAGTCAATGGAACCTGACACCTGCAAACGAAAGAGACCATAGGCAAAGGATAAGAAAAGTTCTATCAAACATAAAAACAAAACTGGATGAGAGACAGAGAGCTAACCTCAGAACTCCCCTACAATACAAAGACATTAAGGAAGCAACAAGCACACTGAAAAACGGGAGAGCTGCTGGTCTAGACAGCATAGTTCAAGAACTATGGAAAAAAATTGCAACCTGTTTTGAAGACGCAAAGAAAGAAAACAAACCAGGATTCAATGTATTTATGGCCCTGACCACGGTCTTCCTAGATATCCAATCACATGGAATAGTAAAAGGGACTGGTTTTGCAGATGGATGATTGTGTCCCCTTTACAAGAAGGGGGACAGAACAGATATCAGAAACTACCGCCCAATTACCATCCTGAATACTGATTATAAGATAATGACTAAAGCTCTCTCAATAAAACTTAGCGAAGTAGCAACACACATCATCCACAGAGACCAGGCCGACTTTATGCATGGGCGACGCATTGAAGACCAGATGGAGCTAGCTCAAGTGATGATTGACTAGTGTGAGCTAACTGAAACGAATGGATTAATAGTGTGTCTAGACCAGGAAAAAGCCTACGATAAAATCTTACATAATTTCCTCTGGAAATCCATGAAAAAGTTTGGTATACCAGCTTTCTATATAAACACAATTAAAGTCCTGTACAAAGATGCCAACAAGAAGGTTATACTAAATGGTGAAATGAGCAAGAGTTTCAAAGTAACAAGGGGAGTAAGGCAGGGAGATCCACTCTCCTGTCTCCTATTCAATATTGCGATCGAGTCTCTAGCACAGCTGCTAGGATCGTCCACCCTAAAAGGACTTAATGCCAAAGGAGAGATAGACCGCTTGATAGCCACACTTTTTGCAGACAACATGATGGCATACCTCGCAAAGATGATGACTTCCAGGACCTCCAGAAACTACTCAAACTCTGGTGCACAGCTTCAGGTGCAAGATTCAACATACCCAAGATGGTAACAATCCCGGTGGGTATCAGAAACTTCCAGGAAGAAACAGTAACTACAAGAAAGCAAAAAATGTCAGACCGAATCCTCCCAGAAGACATAAAGATAGCAAGGGAAGGTGAGGCGACACACCTTCTGGGAGCCTTTATAGGAAATAAAGTTGAAAACGCAAGTATATGGACCCCTACCATAGAATTGATAACAAGAGATCTGAGCAGATGGAGTAAAGGATGCCCTACAATGGAGGGCAGGAGGCTGATTGTTAATATGGTAGTAGGAGGGCATACACAATATAAAGCAAGAGTCCAAGGAATGCCGAAACAGATAGAAGAGCAACTGATGAAGATGATTAGAGAGTTCGTGTGGGCAAACTGCTCCAAGCCACCAATAGGCATGACCACCCTGAGGCTACCACTGGAAGATGGTGGCCAGAAGGTGCTGGATATAAAGATGCGGAATGAGGCTATAGAAATAATGAAAGCTCAAAGATACCTGAAACTTGATGGAGATTGCCTGAGATGAGCAAAAATAGTGGACAAAGTCTTTGGAATAAAGACTTTGACATCCTTAACTGGCAAACCTTTTCTTACAGGCCGTTACAATTGATATGAGGACAAAAGAAGGAGGCCTAACGTCAACGCTACAAAGGATGCTTAGAATGGCTAAGAAGTATAAGGTCACGTTTCACCCAATTGCATTGGGTAATGAAGTGAAAAACCAGATGCCAATCTGGTTCCACATAGGCTTAGCACATGAGAAAAAAATACATGTCAACTCAGCCACAATGACCTGTATGAGAAACATGCACAAAATACATATAGTGGGCAACATGTATGATAGGGAAAACCCTAGGGGAGGCCGCGCTGCAAGAACACAAACAGAGGAAAAACTGCACATGCATGGTGTGCAAGAGCCTTCACATCTGGGGCTGCAGAAATCCAAATAAATGTAGCAAACTAGCAAGAGCACACATAGCATGACTAGGAGAAAGGTGGAGCTCCAAGCATAAACAGAGAACTAAGCCACAAGGAGATGGCTCTGGCAGAACCCGAAGAAAGGAGCATTTTCACCTCAGAAATTGTACTATGTGACATGTTAAAGGACGGATTTTGTGTATTTGTAAATAAGCCCCCAACTCCCCAATGAACATATGGACTACAACAGACACCTGGTGTTGCCACCAGAAATAGTTACAGTCTACATGGACGGATCATGCATCAAAGATGAAAGGGGCAAAAGCGCAGCAGGAGCAGGAATCTGGCTTGGCCTAGATAGCCCAGAAAACAAGGCAATCCGCCTCCCAGAAAACCTAGAACAATCCAATAACTCAGGAGAAGCCGCAGCCATCCTGGCAGCAACCCAAGCAGTCCCCAAAGACCAGGCATTGCTGATACAAAGTGACTTGCAGATAACTATTGACTGCCTAACGAAACATTTAAAAACGAGAAAAGATGATGGATGGATTGGAACTGCCAACAGAAATATCCTCAGACCCCTGGCGGTGATCTTAAGAAGTAGAAATGGCATAACTGTCTTCAAGAAAGTTAAAGGACATGTGGGGATAAGGGGAAATGAAGAGGCAGACGCACTAGCAAACGAGGGAGCAAGGAAGACAGAGTCCAACCAAATGATACTGAGTTCACCTGTAGGATACGACATGCCTGGAGCAAAGCTCATGGACATTACACAGGCAACAGTGTATAAAGGGATAATAGAATCAGTACATGCCCTGAAGAGGAAAGGAACGTTCATACACTTGGATATAGTGAAATGGGCAATAAAGGAACAACTAGGATATTTTCCATCAGAGAAACAGATATGGATGTCTTTGAGAGACAGAGACCTACCTAGACAACACAGAGCTTTCTTGTGGCAAGCCATGCATAACGCTTTCAAAATTGGAAGCTACTGGAATAATATAAAGGACTATGAAGACAGGGCGATCTGCCCCAGCTGCAGGACGGAAGAGACACTAGATCATATCCTGATGGAGTGCACAGCATCAGGACAAGAGACAGTATGGTCCTTTGTGATTAAATTTTATGAAAAAAGGAAAATCCAATTTAGAAAACCCTCCTTGGGGGACCAACTTGGAGTGACAATATCTCAACAAGAAGAGAAAGGAGATCAAGGAACCCGTAGATTCCAGAAACTGATTAATGCAAAAGCCACCTACACAATATGGAAAATATGGTGCAAGTGGAGGATAAAACAAGACTCAGACCTGGCATGGCAATTCACAACAACAAAATTGTCAATAAAATTAGAGCAGGAATACTAAGATGAATAAAGATAAACTGCCTGGCGATTGACAGAGAAAGGTTTGGTAAAAAAGCCCATGATTCCAGGCTAGTAAGAAAAACATGGGAAAACCTCATGCCAGAAGATACACCCCCCCCAGGCTCTGGAGAAGAATATCCATGGTTTTAGTGGGTATTGGATGACAAACGAGTCCCACACGCAGTGCGTAAATGCATTTCCATTGGGGTGGCTCCATGCTGGGGATACTTCCACTATGTAGAGGAACAGCAATCTATTTTATCCAGGTCTGCAAGAGGTTGACATATGTGAACGGTCAGCAAACCACAGCAATACCACTAAAAAAAAAAAGGAAAAAAAAAAAAAAGATTGGAAGTATATAAAATTCTGGTTCAGTCATGTAAAATACTATGGCATTGCAGCTACAAATTGCATCTTAGCTTATGTAATTTAAATGACAACTGATGGAGTAGCGGCCATTTTAAATTATTCACTCATTGGGACAGTTTTTTGAGCATCTCTAATTTTGGTATTTAGTACTTTGTATGTCCTCCATTTGCCTTGATAACTGCTTGAATCCTTCTAAGCATGCTTCTATCAGTCTTTGGCATACTTCTGCTGGTATTCCATCCCACTCCTTTGCAACCCTCTCCTACAATTCATGCACATCATGAGGTGTTTCATACTCCCTAAGCTGCTCCTTGAGGTACTCCCAAAGGTGTTCAATAGGGTTAAGATCAGGGGATTGGGCTGGCCATCAGAGGACATCAAAGTTTTTGTCTTCAAACCACTTGTTAGCCCTCTTGGAGCTGTGCTTGGCATTATTGTCCTGTTAAAAGGAGCAGGTACTCTCCATCTCCAATTTTTCAAAGCTCTCCTTTGCTCCATCCTCCAAAATTTCACAGTACTGCTCTGCATTCATGATCCCCACCACCTCTACCAGCTTTTCTACCCCATTTTAATCCACACAGCCCTATACCATGAGATTATTCCCTCCTCCATGTTTCACAGTAGGTGTAGTAGTTTGGTTTGAAATGCCTTCTCCTTTTAGCTTCCACACACATTTTTCAAAAAGTATAAAACATTGGGACAGTTTTTTGAGCCACTGTATGCTATTGATACTGATATAGCTACCCAGTTATAACTTACTGTCTGTCAGGTGGCTATTTAGTCAATTATATGTTGAACTGAGGTTATAACTTACTGTCTGTCAGGCATTGAATTAAAAGGTTTTAACAGGAGCTATGTGGCATCTGTCAGGTTCCAATGACTGCAGAGGCTTCTTTCCTAAGAGAGACCTTACAGGGCAGACTTGAGGTGGCTATGGATACAGAGCCCTGCATGAGGGCAAAGTCTGGGGTTAAGTCTGGGGATTTGTGCAGGTGGGTTTGACTTAGGAGGTTGGGAGGAAGGAGTTCCAGGCTGTTGGAACAAGTCCAGGTTTGTGCAAGATGCTCCAGGATACAGGGCATTGTTCCAGGACAAGCAAGGTGAGTCTGGGCTTAATCCAGAGTAGGCAAGGCAAGACGGGGACAAGACAAGCCTGAGGAAGAAAAAGAGAAGGGAAAGGAAATGAGAATGAGATGAAGTGAAAACAAGTCAAAGAGATTAAATGGAAAAAGGACAAGAGGAACTGAGTTAGAGGAGAAAAGAACTTAGGAGAAATAATATGAGTTATGAAGGTAAACAAGAGAACTGAGACAAGATATGGAAGAGTACAAGGCAAAGAAGATTCAGATGAGTTATTGCAATATCAAGACTACCTGTACATGTTGACTACCTATGCTTCAAGTACACGACGGGGCAGGCTCTAGAACAGCGAGATCAGCAATGTCTATCATTGGGTATCAAGCATGATTGCTGGAGTGATTGCTGGGTAATGTAGACAATGGTGGGTCAGGCTGTGGTTGTGGGTGTTGGGCATGATCTCCAGGGTGGTGGGAGTGATTGCTGAGTGATGGTGTTGTCCCAGGGTGGTAGGGCAAGCTCTGGGAGTGGGTTGTGACATCACCCCCCCTCTAGTGTCAAGACCCTTGAGGCACTTGTGGTGTGTGGCTGTGCATGCTTCTGCATGGGAGGGGAAGCTCTGATGGGGATCTAGAAGTCCCTTGTGTGAAGAGAAGCTCTGATGGCTATCCAAAAGCCCCAGGCCCCCAATAAAAGAAAAGAAAAAAAAAATTTTCACCCAATTTCCTGCTTCATGCTTTATCATATTGTTGGCTCCCTCTGTCCCCTCACACTCTCCTACTCCTCCTTTGGACAGTGACAATTATGTGGGCTCCTGAGCAGTGTATATGGAGTGCTTCCATGAGTATGAGCAGCCTTGGGACGTACGTCAGATGGAAGAGGTCATAGGTATGTCATCTGGATTCCTTTTCTTTGAAGGTCTACTGATTGCTTGTTTATAGAGTTGGGGAGTTGACTGGAGGGGGAGAGTCTCTGGCCTGGGCCTAGCAGGCCTCAGGGTGTGTTGTCAGAGCAGAGTGTGTTGTTCTGGGGGTTGCCTTGTTATTCTCAGGATGCCCTGGGCTTGTTGTCATGGCCTGCTCCTCTGGCTCCAGGTCAGATCATAGTAGTCCTTGGGGCCTCCAGGGTGGCAATAGTGGATGCCATGCCCAAATTGATGGTGGGTGCATTGCAGCGGCCCTGGGGTCCTCCTACTTACAAGTGGTGCCAGGCAAATGGTCTGGTGAGTGCTCTGGGGATCTTTTCTGTGGGTGGGCCTGACTTTTCCTAGTATTTGCACTGCATGCGCTGGGGTTGTCCTTGTTTTCTGGGCACTGGTAGAGAAGTCATGGCACAACTCATTGATGTGTGGAGCCTGTTGCACAAACTACAAGAAATGTTCAGTGTCATGGCTCTAGCAGGCATGGTGCATAGCTTTGGAGCAGTGGTGGGACCTTTCCTGGGTCTGGGGTCAGATGGAGGAGGGTATGGTCACACAAGTGGTGAAGCCGCAGGAGGGGGTTTTTGAGGAGTAGTGGACATCATTGGTCATGCCAGTAGGTCCTCCAGTTGATAAGGGGAAGTGTAGAGCCAGTTCAGAGCCCAACATTCCCCAGAGAGGTAAGCGTCATGCCTAGTCCCTGCTTGCAGGGCCCTCAGGGTTCATGTTTTTTCCCCTGGGTTTGGATGCTCTGTGACGGTGTATTTGTCCAGCATAACATGAGTTTGGAAGTTGGAGGAGGAGAGAGCGGAGTTGCAGCGGTCTAGGAGGCACAGTTGGCAGTGGGGTGTGCACAGGAGGAGCTGGATGTGGGCCTGGCTCAGCAGAAAGCCCTGGACAATGAGATGGAGCATTTTTGAGGCATCATGGCGCAGAGGGCAGGGTCAATAGCACGGTTGCTGGACATTCTTTCAGCTGAGGTAGACCAATTGACACAAGCATTGTAGGATTCAGGGATAGGAGCTCACCACCAGGAGTGGTTGCTGGAGGAGTTGGCCTGGGCAAGGGCCAAAATTCTAGGTAAGCATCCAGGGTGCATCCAGGGTTCTTGTGTTTTCCACTGACCTTTCTTGTCCAGTCTGGGCCTGGGAGCATTGCCTGCTCTTGGATCGCATTTTGTCAGTGGTGTTGTTCATAGCTGAGGAGATGGGGGGTCAGATGGTCCTGGCGGGAGTGGCATATGGGGTGGAGAGGTTGGTGTGGCTAATGGGGGGCCACCAGCACTGGAATGTAGTGGAGGCAGGGTCATGGTTAGAGGCTTTCATGGACAGGCTTCAGAACTCCCTGTCTGTCAAGGAGTCAGTGCAGGTGGCTTGAGAACTGCTGGAATATGAGTTTGGGCTAGAGGGGGATCAGGGGAGGCAGGTGGGGGCCAGGGGAGGTGAGCAGGCATAGGTGTATTCTTGGACTGGGCAGATATGTTCTTTACTTGACCTTGCTTTTGTTGCTTTGTATATTTTGTAGTTTTAACTTGTGTATTTCTGGTTCTATGTCCTGGTAGTGAGTGCTTTGGATAAGAGTAAAAGAGAGGGATGCAGGGGTCATAGTGGAAGTTGAATCCCTAATAAATCCAGAGGCAGGGTTTATGCCCATTTTGGCTGTCTATGTAGTCTAGTCCCAGGAGTCCTGGGTTTTTTGGGGTGCCACTGGTGGAACTCCCAGAGTTTGTTGAGGGAGTTGTCAAGGTGGTGTCAGGGTTCTCAGGTGTCATCTTTGGAGTTGTAGCCCTTCCAGCAAACGAGGTAGTGGAGGCAGCCATGTATCAACTGGAAATTGAGGATGTGGTCAACTTTGTACTGATATTTATCCTCACTTCTAGGAGTAGTGGGTGCTCCAGGCATTGTCCAGAGAAGGAGTTGGAGGCATGGCGTTTGAGGAGTCAGACGTGGAATACCAGATGTAGGCCCTTCATGCCTGGAGGTAAGTTGAGTTTGTAGGCATGTGACAAGATGTTCTGGAGGATTTTGAAGGGGCCAAATTGTTTGTGATCAAGCTTCAGAGAGGGACACCAAGTGCGTGGGTTTTGTTGATTGAGCCATACCTGAGTCTCAGGAGTCCAGTTGGGGGTATCCTCTTGCTTGGAGTTGGCTTGCTTAGCATAGGCTTGATTGGCAATTGTTACAATCCGCCACCACCACCACACCGCCAACCACTGCTGGTACCCAGCCCTGGCCCTGGTACTCTTAACCTCACAGGGTCAGCTCCACAAACCCTGGGCCCAGACCGGTCCTCCCCAGCAGCCATCAACACATCAGCAGCCATCAACACCATCACCACCCATGTACGCCACATCAGTGCTGACTCCGGCAAACCCCAGACGCCCACGCCACCATCAGCGCTCACTCTGGCAATCCCCAGCCATCAATGCTGCCATCAGTATCAACTCCGGCAATCCCTGGCCCATCACCAGCAATCCCCGGCGCCCTCACTTCCAAATTGGGTAACCATCATGATTCACGCATCAACGCATCGCCCCAGCCCAAACCCCATGCCCCGCGCCTCTTCTTTGGTTGACTCCTTGCCTCCCCACAATGTCCATACCTCCCGTGCTCCCAAAGCAAGATCTTCCTTTGTGAGCTTTCTTTACGCCACTTGACTGATGCCAACATCCGCAGCATCCTTGCACGGTCCCTGGGCTTCAGCAAGAGCCCCTGTACACCCATACTGCGCCTTGCACAAACCCTGGGCTCCAGCAAGAACTCCTGCACCATGACTCACCATGGAGCCTGGGCCAGAGCCCTGGAGCATGCCTGCTCCCTTGTATATAAGTCGTAATGTAGCATATGGTACGGTAGTGTTGATATTGCATACTTCCTGGTCTCTAGCTTGTCTTGTTTACTATCTCAATTGACTTCTCTCATCTCATCCTTATTTCCTCACTTTCTCGTACTGGACTCGTTTCTCTCTTTACTCTCATACTACTTGTCTCGTTCTCATTCAAATCTACTTGTTTCCCATCTCTGGCCCTCTTTCTAAGTTTCTCTTCCATCTCTCTCTTTCTTTCTCTTCCGTCTCATCTCTTGCCTCTCCTCTCTTCCAGTCTCAACTCTTTCACTACCCCACTGTCTTTTCCCAGCCCTGGGACTGAACCCCAGCCCACCTGCACACTCTCTCCTGGGACTTATTCCAAGCCTCAGAGCTTGTCCCCGGACCCCGGAGTTCCCTCAACAGCCCCTGGACCAGTCTCAGTCCCTTCACACTCACCCTTGCCCCCTCAGTCCTGGTTCGTATGCCGCGCTCACCCCTTTGATTGTGTGTGTAGACTTCATGTGCGCCAAGTAAGGATTCACCCAGTGGTCTGAGCCTCTATGGTCAGCGGAACCTGACAGCAATGTTGATTTCTTTGTGGAGGAATTGGTGGAGGCTCCAGAGGTCCTGAGTGACTTTGTGGGCAACATGAGAGGGAATGTCCTGGAGAGAGAAGATGAGTCAAGGATAATAGCTCTTGTTGGCAAAGAATGGTGAGACTCTGGTAGCAGAATGGGGAGTGTTATTATAAGTAAACTCAGCAAGGAGTAGCTCTGCATGCCAGTTGTTTTGCAGGTAGTTGACGTAGAGGCAGAAGTACTGCTTGAGGGTCTGGTTCACCCATTCTGTCTGCCTGTTGGTCTTTGGGTAGTAGGTGGTTGAAAGTCAGACCTTGATATTGAGTGCTTTGTAAAGGGAGGTCCAGAACTTGGAGATGAAGAGTGGGCTGTGATCAAAGATGATGTCATCTGAGAGTCTATGCTTGGCAAAGACGTGTTCAAGGAACATCTTGGCAAATTCCAGGGCTGAGTCAGTTGTTTGACAGGGCAGAAAATTTGCCTGTTTGGTCAGCCTATACACCACAACTAGGATGGTGTTGAATTCTTCAGACTCCAGGAGTTTGATGATGTGGTCCATGGAGATAGAGGACCAGGGGCATTGTCCAACAGGTAGGGGCTTGAGGAGTTTGTAGGGCTGGTGTCATGGTACCTTGGCCTGGAGGCAGGCCTTGCAAGATTGTATATATTGCGTGATGTCCTTCATGCCTGGCCAGAAGTAAGTCCAGGAGATGAGTTGGAGGGTCTTGCATATGCCTGAGTGGCTCCAGAGTTTGTGGTCATGGTGCTGCCAAAGGGTGTTGAGATGAATCTTGGCATGGTCAAGGGCATAGATACAACTGTTTCAGAGTAAGAGGCACTGATAGTTGGAGAGGGTGAAGGAGTTGTCAGAGGGGCTGTTGGGGTTGGTGCTTCAGGGGTCATGTTGCTCAAAGTAGGAGTCCTAGAGTGCCTAGTGAATCTGTCTCTGAATTCCTTCCTCATTCATGATCAGCACAGCATTCAGGTGTTCAGGTGGGATTACCACTCAATGGTTGAATGTGTTGCACTCTGCTTCAAAGGTCTTCTTGGGTCATACATCTGGTCTTTGTGTGAGGGCATTGGGCTTTGCTCCAAGTTGTACTGGGTGGTAGTAGATGATAAAGTTGTATTTGAAGAGGATTTTGGGCCAGTGGGCTTGTTGGCAACTGAGTTGCTTGGTCATGGTGAAATACTGCAGGTTGTTGTGGTCCAAATAGACTTGAATCCAGTGCCAGGCTCCTTTGAGGTAGACATGCCACTGCTTAAAGACTTCAACAATGGCAAGGAGTTCCTTATTGTAGATGTTGTAATTGAGTTTGGCATTGATCATTGAGCAAGTGTAGAAGGCAACAGGTTGGAGGGTGCTGTTGCTGCCCAGGTCCATTTGGGAGAGTATACCGGCAATAGCGTAGTTGGAGGCATTGCATTCCAGGACAATGGGGAGCTCTGGGTTAAAGTGTTGTAATACCAAGGCAGCAGTGAAGGCCTTCTTGAGGTACCTGAAGACGCTCTGGCACTTACTGTCCCAGGCCCAGGGGGTTTCCTTCCAAGTGAGGCAGTTAAGGGGCTTCATAATAGTGGAGTAGTTATCTATGAATCTCTGGTAGAAGTTAGCAAAGCCCAGGAATAACTGTACTTTCTTGATCAGGGGGGGAGGCCAGTTGAGGATGACATTTGCTTTTGAGGGATTCATCTGAACTCCACATGGGGACACAATGACACCAAAATACTCAACTTTAGTGGTGTGAAAGGAGCACTTTTTTTCTGGTTTTGCATGGAGGTGGTGCTCCTGGAGTTGGGCTAAGATGCAGCAGACATGATCCTGGTGTTCTTCAAGAGAGTTGGAGTAAATGAGAATGTTGTCCAAATACACAATAACAAAAACACCGCTCATGTTGTAGAAGATATTGTTCATGAAATATTGGAACGTGGCAGGGGAGTCAGTCATTCCAAATGGTATCACAAGGTATTCAAACAGACCATACTGCGTTCAAAACATGGTCTTCTACTTGTGTCCTGGGGTGATTTGTATGTTGTTGTACCTTAAGGGGAGGTCAAGTTCGGTGTAGACTTTAGCACTCTGGAGTCGATTGACAAGGTCTCCAATGAGGAGGAGAGGGGTACTGGTTCTTTTTGGTGACTTTGTTAAGGCCCTGGTAGTTGACACAGAGGTGGAGAAAGCTGTTTTTCTTCTTGACAAACAGTACTGGGGCACCTGCAGCAGAGATTGAGGGTCAAATAAAACCTTTTCTTAGCATTTTGTCAAGGTAGTCCTCAAGGGCATGCAGCTTGACTTTGGTCATATTGTAGATTTTGCCAAAGGGGGGTGCGGTTCCTTCCTCAAGGTTGATCTTGTAATTGTAGGTCTAATGGGGAGGTAATTTTTTTGTGCTGCCCTCAGAGAACACATCAGCAAACTTGTGGTGGTTAGAAGAAATTACTTTATGCAGGACTTCCTCTTCTATCCTCTGCTCTGGGGGGCTGGATTTTGCCCTAAAGTGTTCTTCTGGTAGCATGGAGGTGATGTGAAGTTGGAAAGCCTGTGTGCCTTCCTGGAGGATGCACGCAAAGGGTATGGTGCTGATAATTTTGATGTCAAGAGTGCTGAGGTCAGTGGGTAAAGAGAGGGGGTCATCCAGGAAAAACGTTGGAGTGGTCTAGGTGGGGTCCTGGGGTCCTTTGTACCTATTACAGGGAATATTGGGTGGACAAGGGGCCAGGTGGGTCAGGGGTGGTGACAGTCAGGATTCCAAGGTTTTTGTGTTGCTTTGGAGTTCAATGCCATCAGGGGAGGATGGTGTTTGGAGATGGACAGCTATGAGGGCAGTTCCAGGAATGTTGAATTTCATTGTGAGCATGGCCCAGTCAATGTCTGGGTTGACATCATGGAGCCATGGCAGTCCCAGGACAATGGGTGTGGGTTCATAGAGCTGAGTTACCAGAAAGTCAATGGGGAACTGAAGGCCATTGCCTAGAGTGAGGATACTGGAATGGAACTTAGTGATGGGCCTGAAGGGCGCAGGTTGTCCATCAATGAGCTGGAGTTCCAGAGGTTTGTCAATGTCCTGGTGTGAGAGGGCTAGTCGGTTGCTGATGAAAGATTCCATTGCTCCGCTGTCAATGAGGGCTGGAAGGATCTTTGGAAATTTGCCCAACCTAGTATTAACAACAAAGGATTGGGCTAAGCCAAAGCGTAGTAAGGCATGTGCCAGGGATTCTTCACTGGGGGTCTGGGGGGCTTGCAGGAGTTGCAGGCAGGTAGGTATGTCAACGGAAATTGGGTTGCAGGGAATAGTGGTGCCTCAGTCAAATTGAATGGTCAGGCTTGGCCAGTTGATTTGGGGGTTTGTACTGCAAAGCCAGAGAAGTTCCAGGATGAGTGGGGTAGAAGCATAAAGCTTGGTGTCAGGACCCCCACCCATTCCCTCCTATTAAATTCCAGCTCTGATCCCTCCCTGGTAGATCAGCCCCATTTAGGTGTCAGCCACATCCAGGTCTCAGCCACATCCATGTCTCAGCCACATCCATGTCTCAGCCACATCCATGTCTCAGCCACATCCATGTCTCAGCCACATCCA
>JAGGAU010008526.1:0-17406 GCA_017657275.1 Termitomyces sp. T108 | reverse complement strand
ATACGAATTCAGAAACTGATGTCGTAAGTCCTTGAAGTGGGAAATACGCATCAAACGGTAGAAATGTTTGCCACAGTCAGAAGGTAATGCCGTAGCGTCGGAAGTGTAGAACAAGAAGTAACAGAAGGTTAAAAATGTATCCACGCTAACTCGAACAATGGATTATGACGGTAAGGAGAACTAGTATGTGGGGCGGCTAGTGATACTTACAAGCATGTGCTGAGGGAAGAGAGCTTCAGCAGTTGTACAAATGGTAGACATTCAACCTTAGGATGTAGGGAGGGGTCTTATCATTGAACGTTGCGACACCCGCTGAGCGCTGATAGCTTGCACAAGCCTGAGGTATCTGTCACGGAGTTCCAGGACCCCAAACACTAATGTGATTTGTAATTGATACAATCAATTTAGACCTTGAACCCAGTGGACAACGGTACACGTATCAATTCGAGGCGAGGATTTAGGCGATTTTGAGAGAATTGTTTTACTGCTAGTATTCGCGAGTGCTGCGTGAGAAACGATTCTATTTCTGAGTCCGATATGTTCTCGAGACGGCTCCTCCGCTGATGGAGAGAAAGAGCCAAACTCAAGCTAACTACGAGGGACTGGTGAGTTGGTGAGTAGTGGTCTATGTACGGTATGAATGAATATGAGTAGGGTTGGTGGGTGGGGGTAAAAACATGTGACGCAATGGGATCGACGAGCGAGGCGCTGCGAGCGCATTGTGAGACGACATAAGTGTAATGAAGTTGATACGTACCTGCGAGCGCAGTGTGAGATGACGTTGTTGTTGTGACTGGCGCTCGCAGTACTTATTAGTGAAGACGATGGTGTGATATGAGAAATGGTGATAAAGAGATGTGATTGTAAGACAGTGACGGCGATTTAATCTTTGCCCGAATTAACCCCGGGCAACTCCCCTCTCACTTGCCCGATTCATTGATTCGAGGCAAGTATTTAGGTGGTTTTGAGTGAATCGTTTTGCTGCTAGTATTTGCGAGTGCTGCGTGAGAAACGATTCTATTTCTGAGTCCGATATGACGGCTCCTCTGCTGATGGAGAGAAAGAGCCAAACTCAAGCCATTGATGTGTAGTCCCGGAGGGCCGGAGGCTCGAAAGGGGCGGTGTGAGTGAAGGCCATGTGAAGAAGGGAGGATAGATGGAGGATTCGACTTGGGTCGTTTTCGATGTATAGTTTGTAGGAATCACTGTGCCACCTGCCGAGAAGCTGGATTTTGTAGTCAGAGTCACCGGCTGCGGCCGCTGTGGAAGCTGCTCCCGAGCGGAAGCTGTGCCCGGCAAACGCCTCGGGCTGGAACCCTGCCAATGCAAGTGCGCTTTGGATGGCTTTGACGAAGTGAGCGTATGACAGCGCCCATCCGTCAGGTTGTTTGAATAGAGGGGTTGTCGTAGATATCGACGATTAGCTCCGTGTGTCATTTACTCTACGCATCATGCAGTGCGTAATCGTTTTGTAACCTTACCTCATAAACACTTCGATGATTCATATTACCACTAAATGATGTAAAGAATATGTCATATCTTAGACACAAGACCTCTATTTAAACCCCCTATTCCCTGAAGTTCGAGCATCTTTTCGATCTTGAACTTCAGGTATGTTACATACTTATGCTACAAAATAATAATCTGTCTGATCTTGAACTTCAGAGTGATAATCATTACACTGCGTGAATACAAATATGCTACGACAGGTTATGGGCCCCGTTACTAGCGAATTGACTTCTCAAACTCTACAGTTCGTGAAGCTCAATGGCTCCAATTATCACGTCTGGTCGGATAACATGAAAGACGCCTTACAAGCCAAGTCTCTTTGGGGAGTATCTGGTCGTGAATTATGCCCTGCCAAACCTCCCTCGGAATTCCCTAATCTTATGACAACCACATGCCCTAGTGAACACAGACCTTACATCAGTGTTCAAAAGGACGGTCAAGAATTGATGGATGTACTTCAATCCAAAGAATATCTTGCTTGGGTACAATCCTGCAAAAAGTATGATCGTTGGCTCAATAAGGACAACGTGGCAATGGGATTAATTTGCAATGTGATTGAATATGCCCAACGTGAATCTATTATTGACTGTCATAGTTCCAAAGATACATGGGATCAATTGCGCACCAATTTTGTGGAACATCAAAGTGGCATTAACATCCACTATTATTACCAACAACTCTTCATGAAAAAATGGGATGAGCGCACGTCAATATCTGACCATATTGGTTTTTACTTCAATATCCGTTGCCAATTTCTGGAAGCAGACTATAAAATTGACAATCATACAATCATCAACACCATACTTCTGTTGTTGCCACGTTCTCCAGCCTGGGAAGTCATAAAACAAAATTTATTATTACATGGAACTGCCCTCAAGTTAGAAGATGTTTCTACTGAATCAATGCTGGTTTATGAACAAATGGCTCATGAAGAAGAAACTACAATCAAAACTGTAGCGTTTGCCGCCCAGGGCAACATCGATTCCAGTGGGAGTGAATCTAATCCAAAATTATTAAAGAACAAATTCAAGGTCAAATGCGAACCAAAACATGATGATATCTGTCATAACTGCGGAGAAAAAGGACATTGGAGTTTGAAGTGTCCTCAGCTGAAGAAATCTTGAGGCATAGGAAATGCTAACCTGGCTGTAAATGATTCTGATGATCAAAGTCAAGAAATAGGAAAAGTCCTGATGGCCAATTACAACGGCATGCCTACTGGGCTATTACTGGACAGTGCCGCATCCTGTCATATGGTATCAGATCGCTGTTATTTCAAAGAATATCAGAACATTCACCACCAACATGTTTCTGTCAGAGGATTGCATCAAGTACCAGTTGCTGGAACTGGCACTATCTCTTTCAGGACTAATCTCCTTAATGCTTCTCAATGGCACCAATGATGTAAACCTACACAACATTTTGCACATTCCCAGTCTTGGGGCAAATCTGATCAGTCTAGGACAGTTGCAGCGCGCAGGGGCTACTAGAAGGGGCTTCCTTTTGGCATAGCTTTATCATGGAACAATTGTGGATTCTTGCAGGCCAACCTTATAGGCTCGACGGGAACTTTGTACCACATAGAAACAATGAACTTGGGTAAACTGGACGGACATGCAGCTTTTATTGCAAATGAATCAACGATGAGGCTTTGGCATTGTTGTCTAGGTTACATAAGCCCAAGAACCATCAAATCTATGGTTGATCAGAAGCTAGTAAATGGAGTTGACATAAAGTTACCCCGCGAATTTGACCATTTATGTAGCAGTTGCGCTCAAGGAAAGGCCACTCATTCTCAATTGCTGGACACAAGCAATACTAAATATGAAAAGAATGAACTCTTAGTCATGGATTTCACTGGACCAATGAGCGTTGCAACATGGGATGGCTATCTATATGCATTAATTGTTGTTGAAGTGAGCTGTCGATTACCCTTTGTAAGACTGCTCAAATCAAAAGACAAAGTTGCAAGCACTGTGTGAGACATTGTGGCTCAAATTGAACACCAAGATTTGTCAAAATCATACAAACTGATAATGGAACCGAGTTCATTAATTCCACAATGAATAAATTTTGCTCACTCAATGGCATAAAACATGAGGCCACCAATCCTTATCATCCTGAACAGAATGGTATTGTGGAATGCACCATAGCAGTCATTATGGGAATGACCAGGAGCATGCTTCATAATGCCAAAATACTGGGGAGAAGCATTCATGTATGCAACGTACATTTGGACCATCACTCCAACGTCAGCTCTACAGGGCAAAATACCAATATCAAAATACAGGGGAGATGGCAATAAACCTGACTTATCGCATTTGAGGATCTTTGGCTCTCTTGGTTGGGCCTATATTCCAAAAGAGGTTTGTCGTGGAAAAATGGAATCCAGAGCCATTTGTGTTTGCATGCTCGGATGGTGGGCTAATGAGACTAAGGGTTACAGACTCAAGGATTTAGAGAATGGTAAACTCATAACCTTGAGAGATGTGAACTTTCATGAGGACAACATCCCAAGTGAACTTGCCTGTATTGAGGCTGGTCTATCACAAACCAGTGCTGAAGAAATAAACAATATGATTGATGCCACAATATATCCAACAACAGACTATCCTTGACAGGTATCAATTCCTCAAACATTGTCTGAAGAGGAATCCAGAACATCTGAACAGGAGTTTAGAAGTGCTTTGCCTGGGGATATAGATGACTTACAATATCCAGCTTCTCTTCACCCATCCACTCCTGTTCAAGCTCCAAATATCTTGGAAACTCCTCCAGCACCTCGTAAATCCGAGAAATGGAAGAATTTACCCAAGCAGGACCCTTCCATGAGGGAACATTGTGTTCCTAAACAATATCACAAGGAGGAAACTGACAAAACATCTGGACACGTAGCTTTCATAGCCACGTCGGGCCCAACATACAAGGAAGCATTAAAATCATCCCACACCAAAGACTAGCAACAAGCTGTCAACGCTGAATATCATCAATTACTTGATAAAAGAGTCTTTGATGAGATTGATGAATTACCTGAAGGAAAAAGGGCTATTGGAAGCAAAATAGTTTTGAAGGAATCAATGGTAAAGGGAAACATGCTAAGTTTAAAGCTCACATTGTAGCTCAAGGTTTTTCTCAGATCCCTGGCATTGATTTTGACAAGACATTTTCTTCAGTAGCCAAATTCATGACTCTATGTGTCTTCCTCACACTTGCCGCTATGCTCAATCTGGAAGTACATCAAATCAATGTGATTGGTGCTTATGTAGAAGGAAAACTCAATAAAGAAATATATATGAAAGCGCCAGAAGGAATCAGAAAGAAAAGGTATTGGAAACTTCATAAAGTCGTTTATGGTCTTAAACAAGCTCTTCTGGGAAAGTTATCTTGATAATCTTGATCTATGTGGATGACATGGCTATTGCTAGCAAAGGCCACTGCCAAATTATGTCCTTCAAAAGAAATATATCTTGTGACTTCAACATAACAGACTTGGGAGGAATACAATATATTTTGGGACTACCAGTATCCCATGATCGTGAAAAACGCATAATCCATTTAAATCAAACTGCATACATTGACTCAATGTTGGAACACTTTGGAATGATTAATTGCACTCCCATGTCAACTCCTCTTGTCACAAATCATAATTTATCTTTGTTGCAATCTCCCAAGAATCTCCAAGATCTTTTGAATTACAAAGATTATTCTAAAGGGATACAATATCTATCCCTCGTTGGTTCCCTACTTTATGCTACTCAAACCTGACCCAACATACAATATGCCATTGGATTAGTTGCTCAATTCTCAGGGAATCCAGGCATCAAACATTTAGCAGCATGCAAACAAATCCTCTGCTATTTAAAAGGTACTTGAGATCTAAATCTTGAGCTAGGGAGACTTCCAAAAGATAACAAAATATCCTTGGTGGGATGGAGTGACGCCAATTGGGCGCATGACTCACATGACCAAAAATCCATAAGTGGTTGGTCGTTTGACTTGAACAGCAGCACTATCTCTTGGTCTTCTAAGAAGCAAAGCATAGTAGCCACTTCAACTGTTGAGGCAGAATATATTGCCTCTTTGAATGCTACAAGGGAAGCCATCTGGCTCAGGAATATTCTATCAGACCTTGATTTTCCTCAAGTCTCTGCCACTATAATACATACCAACAGCACTGGTAGCATAGCTCTTTTGAATAATCCTGTCACACATTCAAGGGCTAAACATATCGACATTCAATATCATTTCATACGTGATCATATTGTTCAAGGATTGATCAAACTCAACCATGTATCCAGCAAGAACATGATAGCAGATATCTTCACCAAAGCTTTGCCTAGGGAAACATTCAAATTCTTTAGAAACAAATTGGGCATTCGACACCCTCCAGCATTGTTGAGTGGGAGTGTTGTAGATATCAACGATTAGCTCATGTGTCATTTACTCTATGCATCATGCAGTGCATAATTGTTTTGTAATCTTACCTCATAAACACTTTGATGATTTATATTACCACTAAATAATGTAAAGAATATGTCATATCTTAGACACAAAACCTCTATTTAAAACCCCCTATTCCCTGAAGTTCGAGCATCTTTTTTGTCAGGTTCCATTGACTGCGGGGGCTTCTTCCTAAGCGAGACCTTACAAGGTGGACTCAAGGTAGCTATAGTTACGAAGTTCTTTGTGAGTGCGAGGTCCGGGGTTGGTTCCAGGACTAGTGCAGGTGAGCTTGGCTTTTTAGGAAATAGAGAGACGTAGTTCCAGGCTATGAGAGGAAGTCCAGGGTTGTGCCAGGGCTCTGGGGTACAGGGCATTGGTCCAGGATTAGTGGGGTGAGTCCAGACTTAGTCCAAGAAGGGCAAGGTGAAACCAGGGTGAGACGAGCTGTAAAGAGGAAAGGGAGATAGAAAAGTGAATGAGAATGAGACGAGATTGAACAAGGAAAATGAGTCAAGGACGGAAGAGCAAAGGAAATGGACTAGGAAGGGAAAAAGACTGGGGAATAGAGAATAGAAGTTGGCAGGAATAAACAGGAAGACTGAGACAAGATATGAGAGTACAAGGCAAAGGAGATTCAGACAATTTAGATGCAATATCAACACTACTTGTACAGGTTGTCTACTTATGCCTTAAATACTGGTAGACTCCAGGGGGCAGGCTCAGCCTGGTTCAGTGTTGGGTGTCAGGTGTGATCTCTGGAGTGATCACCAGGTGATGTGGGTGATGGTGGTCAGGCCATATCTGCAGGTGTCAGGCGTGATTGCCAGAGTAATCACTGAGTGACAGGACTGATCACTGGGGGATGCCAAGGTGATCTGTCTGAGGGTAGCCCGTGCTGTGGGAGACTCCAGGTTGATGCGGGGAAGTCCAGGGTTGCGGTGATTTCCAGGTGTCAGGGTTGGGGGCAGCAAACCTGGGAGTGGCAGGTGTAACCGTGGTGTCTGTCGTGGTGTTGTGACAGTTGACGGGATCAGTGGTGTTGTTCCAGGGCGGTGGGGTGAACTCCGGGAGTAGGTCGTGACATTTTGGATCTTGAACTTCAGGTATGTTACATACTTATGCTTTAACAAAATAATAATCTTTCCAATCTTGAACTTCAGAGTGATAATCATTACACTGCACAAATACAAATATGCTATGACAGGGGTGTTGTTGTTGTGGGGGGATTCCATGTACATAGCTTTGAGGGCAGTGATGGGGCATGTCGGACAACCAGGGATCGTGGGGATGGTGATAGTGATACCTTTTTGAAAGGAGTTGGTTTCAGAGGCAAGAAGGGTGAGTCTGGCATGTGTGGCGTTGTCAAAGCTAGGTAGGAACTGCACTAATCCTTGTGAGAGGTTGAGGAAAGCTGAGTGTTTGCCCCCCTTTCTGTTGGTGAACTTGCCACTGTGAAGGAACATGGAATAGGTGAGGCAGCAGGCAGTGTAGATCAATGTGTCTCTTGGGGTTGTACCTGGCTTGAGCTGGGCCAAGAGGGCTGTGAGGATGGGCAGTGTGATTGGCTGAACTGGCTTCTGATTGTGCTTGCCATGGTAGTGCTTGATCCCCTGGATGAGGCGCTGCATGAGGGGGAACTTGATCACCGAGAAGGGGAGTCCTGCATCAATGTGGAGGGAATGCACTGCTGAGAGGTATGCCTTGATAGTCTTTGGCTGGACTCTGGCACTGAGGTAGGCAACCCAAAAGAGGATTGCAGGCTTGGATGTGGGAAGGATTGAACCATTGGGGTTGTACAAGCTGTTAAATTGGGTGTGGAGGATGAATTGTTGTTGGCTGGTTGAATACGTTCTTCTGGTGCTGGTGGTGAGGCCATGCCAAAGGTGAAAGGTGATGGTTTTGGGGTGCTGGTGGTTCTGCTCATACCACCAAGCTGGAGGCACTTTGAGGTGGGTTTCTGGTTAAGCCAGGGCATGATTTCAAACATGCAGGAAATAGCAAAGTGGGAAGCGGCATCAGCAATGGATTTCTGAGAAGAAAGCCACCCAGAAGAAAATAAAAAGTCTAGCCAGCAGGCCAAAGCTATCAGTTGATGCACAAACTTCATTGTAGGTGGGGATCTGATTGAGAGATTGCAGATCACATTAAAGACAGCATCATTATCTATGTGAAATATGACATGATGGCCTTGGAAGGATTTGTCCCAACATAGGACCACATAGAGTATGGCAAACATTTCTTTGACTTGGATGTGCTCCATGCATAGTCATCAAGGGCAGCATGCTGCAAACCACTTGGAGCTGAGGTGGCTGCCGAGACCTTTGGCACCACTGGCATTGGTGAAGATGTCAATATGCTGGCATGTTGGGTTGATTAATCAAGTGCTGTTCCAGGCGAGTGCTACTGTATGCCACTATTCAATGTCATGGCAGGCTGGTGAAGGGATGTGGTGGCATGCAAGCAGGGAGGAGGGGAAGGTTGCGGCAAAGTTGTGGAGGCAGCAAATGAATGCTCATGATAGAGGGATGACCTGAGACATGAATTTGAGGTAGCCTGTGAGCTTGTCAAGCTCTCTCAGGGAGCATGAGCACTGTTTTGTCCAGGAGGCAGTAATTTTGCAGAGATGATTGAGCTTTGCAGGAGGTAAGCAAATTTCCATCCTGATGGAGTCCAACTCTAAGCCTAGGAATTTGAAGCATGTGGTTGGGCCTACAACTTCTGATGGCTGAAATATGAGGCCAAGTTGCAATGTGAGGTTGGAGGCCCAGTGGAGGGATTTGTCAATGAGTGAAATCCAGGCTGGAATGTTGCATCGTAGTATCCAATGGAGAGCTTCCATGAATAAGTTGAAGATGTAAGGTGCTGACCTGCTGCCAAATACTAGGACCACATTGTAGTAGAACTTCCCTAACCATTCAAAGCTGAGAAGAGGCCAGTCCTCTTTTCATACTGAAATGTGGTGAAATGTCAATTTGAGATCAAGTTTTACCATCAGGAAGCATGGTTCTGATGCGATGAGATCATGTATGGCCTGTTTGACCATGTCATAGACAATTGTAGCCTCACTGTCCGCAATCACATTGTTTTGGAGATTGGTATTGGGGCAAGGGGGGGGGGGGTAAATGTTGAGAGTAGTGTCAAATGGGTCCAATGCAAAGAAGCTAAGAGGTGGAAATGATGAAACTGAAGGGAAATGTGGTGTTCTGCTCACCTAGCCAGAGGCCTAGTCCTTGTGCTGTGCTTTGCCATAGTCTGACTTCCTGCAGGACAAGCAGGTGTGTGGGCAACCCCATGGGCATAGAGAGACCATGCATTTGCTCTTGTTGAACTTCCTACATGCCTCCATAGGGTTGGAGTGATTTGCTGGCAAGCCTTTTGATTGTTTGGAGAGGGAGGCCTTGTAGCGGCCATAGAAATGCTCCGCAAGGAGCCTGGTCTTGCAGTCCTTCCACCTCAAGTGGTCACCTGAAGCTATTTCTGCCTGCTGATGGTTGAAAAAGACCAAGTGGTATGCAAACACCACAGACCACTCATACTCCACCACAAGCTTGAGGAGGTGTGCCGTGTAATCCCAGAAAGCATCTGTGGCCATGCTATTATTGACATGGAATGTCAGAATTTTGAAATATGTCATGAGGGCTATGAGGACTGCAAAAGGGTTCTTGTCTTCATGGGCTGCCTGGTGGCTCACCTCAAATTGGTTTGTGGAGCCATTGAATGAGTAGGCAACTTCCCTGTCATGGTTCATTGGGTCAAGCTTGTGCAGATCTGCTGCCTTGAAGTCATGCATAATGATAGCTGCAATTACTGCTGAGTTGACATCAGGGAAGCATGAATGCAGGGAGAGGGGAGGAGTGAATGTTGATGCACCATTGATGCCTATACCAGGAATCAGTGGCATGAACGTGGTTGTCTGCTGGTCTGACATGGGAGCAGTTGCTGTTGGAGCTGAGGGGTTTGGCAGGAGAGCTGTGATGGATTTGACACATGATAGAAGCATGTCCATGTGTGATGCAAGCTGGTTCTGAGAGTTGTGGAGGGCGTCAACTTCCTTGGTGGAGGCTGATGTATCTGTTGTGGGCATGATCTGAGAGGTGGGGCTGGCAGATGCTCAGGTGAATTGTCCATTTGAGTCTCTAGGTAAAGAGCGAGGAGTTGTCATGCACTAGGGGTGCCAGTCAGGGTTGCAGGAATGGATGGATCTACAGATAAAGGTAAAAATGTGTGATGCAATGAGATCAATGAGCAAGGCACTGCAAGCCCAGTGTGAAATGACATAAGTGTAATGAAGTTGATATGTACCTGCAAGCACAGTGTGAGATGACATTGTTGTTGTGACTGGTGCTTGCAGTATTATATTAGTGAAGACAATGGTGTGATATGAGAAATGGTGATAAAAAGATGTGATTGTAAGATAGTGACAGTGATTGAATCTTTGCCCGAATTAACCCCAGACAACCCCCCTCTCACTTGCCTGATTCATTTTGTTGATGGAGTCCAAGTGTAACACTGTGACAAAGAGTGAGAGAGGATGCGCCTGTCTGTCAGTATAGCCATCATGTGTAGACCAAACATGGATCTTTGAGTTCACAAGTTTTATAACTTATGGAGTTGCTCTCTTGGATTTCATTGCGATGTAGCTCTTCAGAAATCTTTTCTGATACTACTTTCAAGCAGTACTCAGAATGGAATAACCTTTGAGATACTACCTCCAATGGCTTTTCTTTCAGTTCCATGCATATTATAACTGAAAAGTATTGAACATTGGAACACAAAGCATGTTTATTATTTTGCCATCCAATCCAAACCTGGTGATTAGTCACTAACTGGAGTGCCCTGCCTGCACAACTTTCTCTGGAATCACACCTTGGTCTAGAAAGAGGTGATGGCTAGATGGTTCAGCCAGATGACAAAGTCACAGGTTTGTGTGAGGGCTCTTTCAAGTCAACACACCAAAGGTTCCATTGGGTTTTACCTGTAGGATTACAGTTGTGACTAGACATGCAAGTATGATCTGTATCAGTCAGACAGAAGAGACTTCATGTATATATGAATTCAGAAACTGTTGTCATAAGTCCTTCAAGTGGAAATACACATCAAATAGCAGAAATATTTGCCACAGTCAGAAAGTGATGCCATAGTGCCAGAAGTGTAGAACAAGAAGTAACAGAAGAAGATTAAAAATGTATCCATGCTAACTCAGGCAATGGATTATGACGGTAGAGAGAACTAGTATGTAGGGTGGCTAGTGATCCTTCCAAGCCTGTGTCGAGGGAAGAGAACTCCAGCAGTTGTACTACTGATATAGAGCCTGGATTGAGGCTGAGGAGACCAGATTTTATTTGGGTCCTAACTCAAAAATACATGTGTCAAAATGCTGAAAACATGTAAGCAAGGAAGCATGTAAGATAAAAGCCAAAAATCATAGGCTGGACTTACCTCAGGACCATAACTACTTCAGCCAATGATGCTGGAAGCCGACGCCAATACGTCCGACTTCACTTCAGAACTCAAGGCGTGAATGGAACAAGCTAAGATTCAAAAATCCACTAAATCTACCTATGACTACCTCGCTGTATATATATATCTTCTTCTAACAAGGTTGAAGACATGTCCACAACGCGATCGAGAACGCAATCAAAGCATGAGACTCGATGAACCTACACAATTGGTTTTCTCAGCAACTTGTGCGCTTGTGCGGCCCGACCGCCGTTGTAAACAGCATGCTTACACTCACTCCCGTTTTGAGAAATTTCATCTACTCTCCCCCCCCTTTAGCCTTACGAGCTTCCCAGTCATCCAAGGCAACCGTCTCCTCCATCTCCTTCACACTTTTCCACTCATCATGATTGGGACCATAACCCCGCCAAGGTACCAAATACTGCATCCCCCGACCTCTCTGTCTCTCGTCAATAATTCGATCAATGAAATGTTCCTCCTGTCCATCCTCTGTTACCACTGGTCCTGGCATTTCCATTGATCGTGAGGGGAATAAGTCGTCATCATTAGGAATATATGGTGTAAGCAGGCTCGAATGAAAACGATTTAGAATCTTCATAGACGATGGAAGGTCCAAAGCATACTCCAAAGAGTTAGGGAATGCCTCAATCACGATGTAAGGACCATCTTGACGCGGCATAAACTTGGCGACTTGCCCATCCCGCTTTTGCATATATTCCCTCCTCCTGTAAGCTTGCCGGAGACAGCTTACGACGTTATTTCATTATTCACTCCACAGCTCCACTTACCGCTGTCTCAGTTACCGCTGTGGCACACCAACACGTGACCGCCGACTCAAGTTTTTCGATCCTCATCTTCGTTTACTTGTCCTAACTACAAGTAAACGAAGGTGAGCAATTATATTAAACTCTAGTATTACACTTGTCCTAACTACAAGTAAACGAAGACGATTTTACCTTGTCTGTTAGGTCCCAGTGAGGCTGTTTTACCGACAGCCTTTCACTTTTTTTTTGACACCGGTAAAATTTTCCAACCTGTCTTCGAGTCGCCGCCGACCGTCGACACCTACGCCCCTACTCACGAGACAGGCGGCGCGCCAACAAGAAGCAGAATCATCAGCACCACTACCAGGTGCTTTGCCAACCACCCCCCCCCGGCACTCCCTGGACCGATTTCAGGACGCCAAAAGAAGAATCGTCTCCCATGTCCAGTGAAGCTGAGACATCGGCAGTCCTTATTCCCTCACCGCCGTCCAGCTTATCTGAGTCACCCAACACCTCAGGGTCATCGTCGTCCGAGGACGGTTTCACCCCTTTCCATCACAGCAGCCCTAGAATCAACCTCCGCGGCACCTACCACCACCCATCAGTAGCCCGAAACAACATGTCTGCCACCCTTGCCTTCAGTCTGGAGGCAGACGACCAACGGCCCTTGGCTGAGGTCAAGGTCACCAAGCTGAAGGAATGTCCGATGCTCACCGAAGGTCGTATGGATGACCATGTCTTCCAACAGTGGACAATCGCTTGCCATCAATATCTGAAACACTCGGGGAAGAGAGAATCAGAGGTGGTCGCCTTCTTAGCAGATGGAATGCTCGAGCCTCGTTTTGTTGCGTGGTACCATGCGAACCAATCCCGCATCGACAGCATGAACCTTGAACAATACCTGAGTGAGCTTCAGAAGTTTGCGCTGCCTCGTCGCTGGCAGAGCAAGGTCCGCGACACCATCTTAGAATCATACCAAGAGAACGCATCGTTTGCAGACTGGGTTGTGGCACTCCAGAATCTTAATGCTCGACTCAGAAACACCCATTCAGAACATACCCTGAGTGACACCTCCCTCAAGGCACATCTCGAGTCTCACATGCGTCCTGACCTCAGAAGGAAGACCGACTACAAGAAGATCCCTCACGGGGAACTGGCAGATTGGATTGCGGAGGTTATCGAGTTAGATGAAGAGTTGGCCGAGGAGAGAGCCAGGACTCAAGCTATGATCAATGCAAGTAATGCGGAGCGAGCTGGGAAACGCAAAACACTAGCGGAACGGATCTCTGAGCCCCCTGCCCGGAGCTCCAGCACCTCATCCACGACCTCTGGAACGACCACCCCACGAGCTAAGCTGTCCAAACTCACGGATGAAGAGAAGAGACTGCTGGCAGAACATCAGGGATGCACACGCTGCTGCACCTTTTACTGCAACCACGCAGGAAACCAGGAGGCATGTCCGATGAAGGCCTCAAACTCCTGGCCTGATCCCAGGACAACCAAAACACTGACCTTGGCCATGGTGTTAGTGGCCAAACCCAAAAAAATTGCTGGACTCGCGTATATTGAGCCAACTAGTGAAGAAGAAATCAGGGATGCTGACACAGATGAATCTTACACGTACGCATGCACATCTCCATCATCAGACCCCCCCCTTTCAGCGCCCCATATGACCGTGAAGTTGGAGTTGACGGGGCCTGCTCTTACCTCTTCCCCCTTATCTATCCATGCGATCCTGGATAACGGATGTCCGTCCACAGTGATTAGCAAGGACCTGGTCACAAAACTCGGCTTACCAAGGTTCCCTCTTGCAAAACACGAAGACAATTTGACATCGCTGACTCAATCACCACTAACATGCAATGAATATGTCCGACTGGAGGCGACAGTGGGGAATGGGGCATGGAAATCAAAGGTTTTTAAGGCAAAAGTTAATGCTGGACTGCCTGTACCACTACTCCTAGGAATCCCATTTCTGTCTGCTGAGAAATTGGTTCTGGACATTGAAGCGAACACTGCAATCGACAAGCGTACAGGATTCGACATTTTGAAGGTTATGCCTAAGCCTCCACGGAACTGTTCAATGCACAGCCCACAGTCATGTCATGAAGACTATGCGACACCTAGTCAAATGATGGCGCTGGTTAGGGAACGCATCAAGAGCCTTTCCTTGGAGGAGACATTAACGAAGAAGGATACAGAAGCAAAGCAGATCTATGCTGACTGCTTCCCAACAGAGCTCCCCAAGACCACCAACGATGTTCCGAACCACATTTACCACCGAATCAGGTTGAAGGACCCTTCACAAGTGGTCAACGCGCGAGGATATTCTGCTCCCAAGAAGTTCCATGAACCATGGAAGAGACTGTTAGAGGAGCACCTGGCAGCAGGCCAGCTGCGTCCTTCCTCATCTGAATTTGCCTCACCTGCTTTCTGCATCCCGAAGCATTGGGATGGGTCCCCGATTTCTCAGTTCCACCACGGTGGGTGAACGACTACTGGCTCCTCAACCAGAATACAGTACGAGACAGCTTCCCACTTCCTAGAGTTGACGACATCCTTGCGGACTGTGGGAGAGGAAGGATTCTTGGCAAGATAGATATGACCAACGCCTTTTTCCAGACAAGGGTACATCCCGACGACATACACCTCACTGCGATCCGTACTCCTTGGGGTCTATACGAGTGGGTGGTGATGCCCATGGGAGGGTGTAATGCACCCTCCACCCATCAGCAACGAATGACTGATGCACTGCGTGAACTCATCGGAGTTATCTGCCACGTCTATCTCGACGACATTATTATCTGGTCCAAGACAATCGAGGACCATGATGAGAATCTTAGAAAGGTCATGGAAGCTCTCCGAAGAGCAAATCTTTTCTGTAACCTGAAGAAGTCTCTCTTATTTGCCTCAGAACTTCAATTTTTAGGGCACATCATCTCAAAGGATGGCATTCGACCGGATCCACGCAAGGTTGACAAAATTGCAGAGTGGCCTGTACCCACCACTGCCACCAATGTTCGGGGTTTCCTGGGACTCACACGTTACCTCTCACCCTTCATTCCGGCTTTGGCAAAACACACGAGCATACTCACACCCCTCACAACCAAAGACTGCAACAAGACCTTCCCAGCCTGGACCAGCAAACATCAGCGTGCATTCGACGCCATACGCCACTTGGTAACGGATTTAGAAACGCTGGCAGTCATTGACTACGATGATCCCTCTAAAAAGATTTTTGTCACCATGGATGCCAGCGACCGCAGAACAGGTGCAATCCTAAGCTTCGGGGAGACTTGGGAAACCGCGCGCCCAGTGGCCTATGACTCGTACCAATTGAACGCAGCGCAACGCAACTATCCAACACATGAGAAAGAACTATCAGCCATTGTCAAGGCCTTGAAGAAGTGGCGCACCAGTCTCCTGGGAGTAAGATTTGAGGTTTACACCGACCACCGTACCCTCGAATACTTCCAATCTCAGAAACAGATGTTGCAACGCCAGTCCCGTTGGGCAATCTTCCTGGCTGATTTCGATTTCGACATTATTTATGTGCGGGGTGAACACAACTCAGCAGCTGACTCACTGTCCAGGATGCCCACAGAGGCACCAAGTGCAGACTTGGCAGCTTGTGCACTCGCCTATACACGATCACCTGCCAGGACCAGAACCGTAGCAGCGGGAGCCTTGCAGATTGAAGCTGACAAGGACATACTCATGAAGATTGTTGCAGGCTATGAGAAGGACACCTTTGCACAGCATGTTCGCAAAGGCATCAACAAGGGAAGCATCGCAGGTGTCAAGCTTGACAATGGACTGTTGTATCTCGGAGACCGTTTGCTCATTCCCAGCAGCACTCACGTACGTGAACTGCTTTATCACCTCGCCCACGACACACTTGGGCACTATGGGTTTGAGAAGAGCTATGCAGCCTTGCGTGACTCGTATTACTGGCCAAACATGAGGCGCAACCTGGAGAAGGCTTACATTCCCTCCTGTGTCCCCTGTCAGCGAAATAAAGATCGCACAACTAAACCAACAGGCCCCCTGCACCCTCTGCCTGTCCCTGATGAAAGGTTCTCCGTTATCGGAATCGACTTCATTGGCCCCTTGCCGGAGGAAGATGGGAAGGACACAATTATGACCATGACAGATCTGATGGGCGCAGACATACGTTTAGCCGGCATGCACTCCAAGGACTCAGCAGCACAAATCACGCTAGTACTGTTCAACGAGTGGTATTGTGAGAATGGGCTAATGACACAGATCGTGTCCGACCGAGACAAACTCTTCGTTGCAGAAGTCTGGAAAGAGCTCCACAAGCTCACAGGTGTCAAACTCAAGATGTCAACCTCTTACCACCCCGAAACGGATGGCGGCAGCGAACGCACCAACAAAACAGTTGTCCAGGCTATACGCTACCTCATGGACCGTGACCAGAAGGGGTGGCTCGCCACCTTGCCCCAGGTGCGATTTGCAATCATGAATACAATCAATTCTTCAACGGGTTTTTCCCCGTTCCAACTCAAGACAGGACGCTCTCCACGCATCATTCCCCCCTTAGCACCACTGCCAGCCAGAGCATCAAAGGAAAAAAGAACCGCACACGATATCATTACCCAACTACAGAAGGATGTACAGGAAGCCCAAGACAACCTCCTCGCGGCAAAAGTCCGTCAGGCGTACCACGCGAATGAGCGGAGAGCTGAGGAGGAAGTTTATGGGGTCGGGGACTTCGTGATGCTCGCTACCAAGCACCGTCGCAGGGAGTACAAGCGAAAGGGAAAGAAACGCGTTGCGAAGTTCATGCCTCGAAATGACGGTCCTTATGAGGTGGTTGCGGCCTTCCCGGAACGATCTGAGTACACGCTACGCCTCCCTAACGACAAGACACGCACCTTCCAGGGTTTCCATGCCAGCCTCCTCAAGCGCCACGTCCCCAACGACCCGTCCTTGTTCCCCAGCCGGGAATACGCTTGCCCTGGACCTGTCGTGACGGAGGATGGGGCGACTGATCACCACGTCATCGACAAAATAATCGACGAACGTAGGCGGGGCCGCGGCCACCAGTATTTGGTGCGATGGGTCGGTTTCCCTCCAGACCACGACGAGTGGCTCCCCCGCTCCGAGTTGGAGCAATGCAAGGCCTTGGACAGATGGGAGGCCGAAAACGAGAGGAGCGGAGGCCATGGGCAGAAGTTTTCGGAGGGGGGAGGGGTGTAAGCTTGCC
>JAGGAU010008525.1:0-17432 GCA_017657275.1 Termitomyces sp. T108 | reverse complement strand
TCATCGCTTCTAAATGAGGATCCTGTTCACATGCTTGCTAGGGCAGAACAAAAAGTTACAGAGTCATTGACCCATCTTGAGAAAATTGGTGTTCTTCAGCCACAGAACCGAATGTCCTTGAGTGAGTTGCTTAATTCAGTGGATGAGAATGTCATGTATGATGGTGGAGATGAGAAGGGAATCTTTCAAGCAGTTTTGGAGCAACGGAAAGCAGAAGAGAACAGAGAGAAGAATGATGGTGACATTGGCGGTGATGATGATCCAACAACCATCATCAGAGAGAAGCCTGCTCGCCGTGATGCACTTCAAGCTGTCTCGACGCTTCGGGACTATGTTGCGGACATGGATGAACCATTTGCGCGTGAGTTTGAAGCCATGCTCAATCAATTTGGCCGTCAGACACGCCTTGATGAGTTCCGTGTCCTTCAACCAAGTGCTATCACTGATTATTTTGGTTCCAAGAGCTTGTAGCTGTACAGTTAGGATAGTTACAAGTAGAATAACATGATTCTAGCCTATAACAAGCCTAATAAATGACCCTATAACACACTTTCTGAAAACCCATAATCTCTAATAAGCCATAGATTCTGGCTTCCACCAACTGCTATGGCTTAAGAGAGATTTGACTGTAATCATGTGCTTGGGCGCCTTTGCTTATATAGTTACACATCGATACTGACCATACTAGTCGGGTAGCCTCAAGGACAGCGAGGCCCTGAGTCATCAAAAGGACTTTGAGGAAAGGTATGAATCCGACGAACACGTCCAAAGATTTTACTAGTCCGGTGTTACATGTTGAAGAGGTACATCTCCAGCCTCTGCTAAATCCAATCTGCCAACCGGAGGGTCTCTAAACGGACTAGTGGAGTTGTCATCAAGTCGAGGAACAGCGGCATTTCCAGGGTCATGAGTTGCTAAGGGTTGACAGAAAGGTGAGGATATTGACTGACCAGAAGATGGACACGCTTACAATCTGCTCCAGCTGGAGTTCCAGGTGTGAATCCCACGCCAATCTGGTTGATACGCACGAGTCGCTCATTGTATTCGACTTCATTGATCGATTGCTTTTTTGCGTCTGTACGTCTCTTTGCTTTCGTGGATATGGCCTGTAAAGGAATAAATGATAATTGAATGTATTAGAACATCGTAATGAACACACATTACGAAGTGACCGACCTGTATCTCCGTGCTGGCCTCAATGCTAGCTATTAGAGTTTGTTGTGCGGAGATCTTGCTTGCTTGATATGTTTTCACTGCAACCAAGAAAGACTTGCATGCAGCATCTGTTTTGAGATCCCTCAGGATCTCATTCATGGTACTGAATGAATGAGTGAGCACTTGTGTGCCGGTAAAATTTACAGCTGGAGGCTCGCCTTTCGCACTTGTTCATAGAGTCATCAAATTCTTGGTCATTCAGATATTTGCTGTATTCCCTCAGTTCGCTTATAGCATCCTTCAAATAGCGAGTAGCTTCTAACAGCCGGGACTGTATCTTGTTGTGCTTATTCATCGTACACTGGCCGAAGGATACAGCTTGCAAGACAAACGAGCCAATATTGGCAGCACCAGCAAGGCCATTGAATGCCATAATTAGAGTGTAGATGGTGTGATGTATGACCCGCAAGCAGGAAGTATGAGTCGGATTTTGCTGCCAGTGATGTAGGGGTTTATTCGCATACCTATCTGCACCAGCTTATATGTCAATCGAGACTAGCAAGTGTCATGAGAGTCACAATGTGTGTGAGCATCGTCAAAACTAGAACAAGGCTTTGCATTTGACAGCCTTAAGAATGTTGTGGTAACTAGGAGTGATGTTGTTTTTTGGTCCAGAAGGGTCCGCTGATCGGCCCGTTTCTAACCAAACAATTGGCGCATCTTCGCTTGTCTCGAGGATGCATCAGTTCACAAGAGAGTCTACAATTTTTGCGCATCCAACCACAGTCTGCCCTCATGACTAGCACGTTCGACCCTCAAACATTTGTTGTGTCCCCCGGGGTTGCTGCAAAGGGAGGCGAGTTGAGTCATGCTGAGCTCTTCTGGCGCAAGCATTGTCAATATCTCCAAGAACGTGGTTATACGCTTCGGCCTCGCTATCAGCCTAGTTGGCGGCCTTCATGGCTCGACACGTCCAAGGATTGGATGGACTGCGAAGATGGAGTGATGGCTACCGTGAGTCCTTTACATCTGTATGCAGCCGAGATTTACAAGCGACATTTACTTGTAGGGAACGCTTTTGGATGCGACCCGTGCTGATGGCACTCTTGTCATGTTGAAAGCAG
Source organism: Termitomyces sp. T108 (assembly GCA_017657275.1). Taxonomy (NCBI): domain Eukaryota; kingdom Fungi; phylum Basidiomycota; class Agaricomycetes; order Agaricales; family Lyophyllaceae; genus Termitomyces; species Termitomyces sp. T108. Next base: position 15,153 of record JAGGAU010008525.1, on the reverse strand, counting down.
TTCAGTTGAAAAACTCTTCAGATGAAATTTTTGTTGGAAAACTGTTGTCTTCTGAACGTTTGGCGTCTCCGAGGAATCATTGTATACCTTACCTAGAAGTTATTGATCCTCCAGAAGGCTCGGACGAGGCGTTTATAGTCTTGCCCCTCTTAGTGAGTAGAACACGAATACCCCTCGAAACAATTGGCGAAGCAGTAGAGTTTTTCCGACAATTATTTGAGGTACGTGTCTTGAAAACATCGCGAATTCATTTAGTCACATTGTCTCAGGGTCTGGAATTCATGCACGAACACAACATTGCTCATGAGTCAGGATTTCCAAGATTTGCATAAATTTAAACTCACGTGTACTTCAGAGACTGCAAGTTCAACAATATCATGGCTGACGCTCACCATTTGTATAATGCTCCTCCACACCCGTTTGCTCGTCACATGAAACGTGACTTCAGCGGGAAAGCTTCCCTCGTCGCGTCTCCAACAACGAAGCCTGTCAAGTACTACCTCATCGACTTTGACTTGTCCAAAGAGTACCCCCCAGGAGCAACACGTCTTGAGGAACCACCGTGGGGCGGCGACAAAACCGTCCCGGAACATCTTCTGCCCAACTCCCCGCCATGCGACCCGTTTCCTGTTGATGTATATTGTCTCGGAAATTGCATCAGACAGGAATATATCGATGTGCGTTTGCTCTACTCTATGTATATTTTTCATATGCTGAACTGCGTTACAGGGGTGGAAATTCGCCAAAGCGAAGAAAGGCTTTGATTTCATGCGTGACCTGATTGATGACATGACGAACCCCGACCCCCAGAAGCGTCCTCAGATGAGCGAAGCCAACTCTCGCTTGATAACGATTATAGAAGGACTGAGTGACTGGAAATTACGTTCTCCGATTGTCGAAGTTGGCCAACGGAGGAAAATTACAAGTTTCATTAAACATTGGTCCACGCAGCTCATTCGTAAGGCACGTGGCGTTCCCGCTATACCCAAACCTTGAATACCTTTGATTATACCCCTCACTGACGGATGCCATGCTCAAGTCTGTTGTACGTCTACCCAATCTTCATTCTCATAATCCTCTGTTTATATTGGCTTAAATCTTGTTTTTCCTGACAATACGATCCAATATTGAAATGAATGTCAATGACATGTCCCTGGATTATGGAAATTGAAGACATTGCTTGTATATGAACAATGAAAGACTTCAATGTTGACTCTTGAACCACCAATTTTACAACGTTTTGATCCTTTGATTTTACATCTACAGCAGCGATGCTATGACGCTATACACACATGTCTTTCGTATACTTAATCTTGTCGTCGATGTGCCCCCGTCAAGGACCCAGCTATGTAGTTTGAAAATAAGTAAATGTATCAGTTTTCCTCATATGTTCCCACCGTCATATTATGACCGGGCCACGGTTAGATCAGTATTGCCTAACACTACCCACAGTACCGATACAAACAAGTACTGAAGTGACGACTTCTATATTTTCGAAGGCGCAAAACCTCTATGACTTTACTTATGAATCAGGGCCTCAAGCTGGGAACGTTCGGACATAAAGGATGCGTTCGAAACCTTGTTCTAGGAAACCGGGAATCCCCTGCAATATTGCCATTTATACTTCCTTGATCTTCTTTCACACTCTGTTTGAATTCCCTCGCGAAGATCTTCAAGCTCTACGTAATTGACTGTACAAAAGAGCTGATCACCAGCCCACGAGACCGCGCAGAACTCCTCGATGATCATTCTCTAAAGATGGCACCGTCAATGTCACAATGTAGTTGGCAGGTCCTCATGAGACTGAACAGATCAACGGGATTATCCACATCACATTAGAATCTTAGATCTTATCAGTGATCTCCGCTGTGAGGGTTGGCAAAAAAAAGCCCTCCGAAAAGTTTCCCGCTAGGGATGTCCAATTGAATATATACGCTTGCGTAAACACTTAGCCTTTGAGATCGTGCACTGGCAAAACCAAAACTGTCTTGGCTAAGAATCCATCAGATCCCCGCGACAAAATAAGACTTCCCCATTCTATTCCCACTTGCCACTTTTACAGGGTTGTCGAGACTGAGATGATCGAAAGCATCGTATAAGTACTAGATGTACATATGCACTTTTTAGGACTCCAAAAGGGAAATTACACAAAATCCCGAGAGCTCAGAAGAAGGAAAGTGGACAATCTTAGATGTAAAAATACTTCGTACACAACACTTTATAGTACAAAGTCAAAGAGTAAGTTACAGAATCCAATCGTCCCAAAAGAAAGAAATAAATTACGAAAGATTTGTCCGTAAAGCGTTTACACAATGGTAATTTAGAGTTCATCATATAACCGTAAGGCCGTCAGACGACCTCCCAAGGTAAGGGGCATCCAGGACCCGACCTCCCAATGCAAGGAGCATCCGCACATTGCTTCGATGTGTGGTAAAATCAGGAAAACACAGCCGTCTCTGAGTCCTCGAGCTCGAGAAGTCATCTTGCCGCCAGTGCTGAATTTAACCACTCCCCTGATTTTACAGAGCTCCTCTGTTGATACACGAACTCCGATTCATCATCGCTAGTGTCCGAATCAGATGCAGGCTCGACGGATCCTGGACGTTCGATAATCGAGACGCCACGAGTAGACTTCCTCTCGCTATGTTTTGCTCGCTCCTTTAGCAGCTTTCCCATCGTGTGCTTGTCCGCCCTGGCGGAGAGATCTGCTGTCTCTTGTCGGATATAGGCGTACTGAGGTACCATCGGGGGCAACAAACTGGGAGAAAGGGACTTTCGTGCAGGAGGAGTTGATGCAATGTGAACTGTCGAAGCAGATTGCTGAGAATATAAAGACTCTGAAGTTGGAGGACTCGTAGAAATGTTTGTTGTGGGAATGCGATGAGATTGGGATGGAATAGAAAGCGATGATAGAGTCGGTTTTGCAGCAGGAATGCGGGAAGATATAACAGACATTGCTACCCTAGGTTGAGATTCTGCCTCATCACGTTGAAACGATTTGATCAATGAGGATGAATCAGTGAAAACCTTGGAACGTATATTGTCTGACGGAAGAGGAAAGTGATGGAGAGGTGGAGTGACTAACTCTGTTCTCCGTCGAGATTCCGACTGTAAAAGAGGGACACTGGTGTTCGATAGGTTACGAGAGTGCCGGCTATTGCTGCTGGCCCGTCTGGCCAAAGTGACATACAGGACGATCACGGCAGTTGTTACGAAGACGCCTCCAACTACAGCGGATATGATGATCACGTTGTTTGAACCGTTGGTAGACCTTTTTTCCAGCAAGTCCGCCGGGGTTATGGGAGGAGTCATTGACGAGTGGTAAGGAAAGCCGGTAGGGGCGAGTTAGTAGCGTGGCATGTTCTTTTGAAGGTCCTCTGACATCACTGACACAGCCCCACTATCTCTCAAATCATTCTGAGGCTTGAAGCCCGGGCCTAAGGTTTGAGTTTCACAAGCACAATCACGCAGTGAGCACAGGAAATCTCACTCCCGGGATTTATTACGTGATACGGGTGAGGCTGCGCTTCTAGTGCTATTCATGCCATGGACGACGACTCCGGAATGCCGTTATCGAATCTGCCACGGCAGTGATATGGCACCGGAGATATCGATTCGGGTAGAAAATAACTGTGCATGTAGAATTCTTCCAGAATCGATATGACGTCAGCCGTCCATTTCTGGACAACAAAACCATCACCATTCCCAAGGTTGTCTGCAGGACATAGGTTTACAATTGTTCTTGGATCAGAAAAGATGCCAAAAGTCAGTACCATGATGCTTCATTTAGACTAGATTGGGATTGCTCACTGAAACCTGATCAGCTCCAGTTATGCCAAACCGAAGGTGAGTGTCTACGTTTCGAACACTATCGCTTCTGACCGTTGAAAAGCCTGCGAACTTCAAAGTTGCTTATCAAAACACACCTATGTACCCAATAAGTGTGAATATAGCCTTCGGAAATTGTACGAGTGCTGCCAGAGGATGTACGACTCGGAAAATGGGTCCGAGTCTACAGCATGTCCAATGAGAAACGTTGTGAAGAGATGGCTGAAGGATCATCCAGAGTGAGAGAGAAAGTATATCGATGGGTCGCTTCCGACTTGCGGTACGAGGCATGCACCAGGTACATCGGACCGCACTAGATTCTAATTAACCATGAGGAACTGATTGACCAAGCAAAATCGTTGTTTATAGGTGTTTGACAATTTTCAAAATGCCCCTGTTAGCACGTCGAATAGGAGAAGTACGTAGAAAAAGAAAGAGAAGAGCATTTGAAGGGAAATGTTCGTAGTGAAATTGTTTCGGGCCCCGGTCGTTCATGCAGGACCTTCGTATATTGTCAACTAACCATGAACAGCTTACATGCCTATCTGCCTACTCAAAAGGCTTACGCATGCGTGAGGTCGGAATTGTTAACAAACACGAAATTCAAATAGGAAAGTTAGGATTTAGATATAGTGAGTACAGATTTCATCTAGTTGGGAGACTGATAGATGAATAACGTAACCATGTTGGATTGTGCAATCCAAAATCCAATAACCCGTCAATAAAAATTGCACGGGAGACGCGAATGGACCATGGGTCCGTATATTTCACGCTGATGCCTCCGTGGAAGATTGTCAACTGTGGGCTCGAGATGCCCAACAGGCTGTGGCCCACGCTGCCTAGGCCAGCCGACAAGCTTCCGGGGCTCGAATTGGATGAAAAGCGTGACACCACGTCTATCGCGAAGTGTGCGAGGAAGACATTGTCTGCCGAGCGGCCCAGCGTCTGCGTTCGCTGTGTCGGAAGGAGGGGTGCACGGAGAGAACAAAAAAGTGAGGACGAGGGCATCGGGTGTTGACACCTCCCAAAGGCACCATTGCCCTTCAGGCAGAATTATCCCTCTTCGCCACTCCTCAATCTTCGCGCGATTGCAATGAATGTGCAACGCTTCCGCAGTATGCTCGCAAGGAGTACGAAGATGGTTTTGCGTACCTTCACGATGTGCGACTGAAGGGGAGGACGATGTGGAAGGGGATGATAGGGGTGTAAAAATATAAGCGATGGGCACAGCCTGGGCAGGCGCTCTGCGTCTGCGCGGGATGTTCATCGCTGTTGGTTGCAAATGCCCTTTGGGCTGCACCGATCCCTGTCCATCATTATCCCCAGCGAGCGTGTAAGACTCGATGTGGAAGAGCGATGTGACGCCACGGCGTTCGCGAATGGTACGAGGGGGAATCTGCATACCTTTCTTGCCAGCGTCAGATACCGAAGGCGAAGAAGGGGGTGATGAAGGGATGATAGTGTGGTTTACGAATAGGGACATGTTTATGTTGTGAGCGATGGTGGAAGTATGTGGTTAAGCGTCTTTGAAAGTTTGAGGAAAATCAGAAAGAAAGCACGTAAATTTATGCGCATTGTGGCGCATGCTGATATAATACAAACTCCGATTCAAATTGGAAAACCCCCTTTAGTGAATGAGACATGCGTGAAAAGGGGCTGACAGTAAAAAGGGGCTTCTGTATCCCAATCCTCGACAAAGTAGAATCTCATAGGTATGACTACAGGAATAAAAACTGTGACGTTGATCATCTATTGTTTCCCATGGCGAGGCATCGATGATCCTCATGAGTAGAAAAATAACGTTACATGGACACTACATGCTTAGCTTCCGCACCATATATGCAGCAGGACAAACCGTAATTGCGACTTCTCGTACCCGAAAAACTCTTCGCGACAGTAAAACCGGTAGAGGAAGAATCGTTTGGGAAAATCAATTTCAACGATGGACTTGCGTCCTCCAAAGCACTCCAAAAGCTTCCAGAAGCCGGATCTATCATAGACTGCACAAAGATCGATCTCCATTTTGTAAACTATACTGAAGTGAGAAAGTGCACCAGATCAATTCAATGACAGATCATCACCATCCACCATTGTGTAATGACCAACAATTGCATCGCATGACTGATGAAGCCTGAGGCTTTGTTTGCGTTCGTCAGTAGCTTGAAACGTTGGAAATATGACTCAAGACGTGTCCAGACAGAATATACATACGGTTTCTTGACGGTGACGAAGATAACGATATCTAGCGATCAGACGTACTAGTAGCTCGCTTTCAAGTATACTTCATAAGCATATATTATGAGATCGAATAAGGGATAACGCAAGATATACATCCAAAATCCCAGTGGACCTGATGGATTCCTTTGGGATTTCAAGTGACTGATCTGACTCGAGACATTTTGCCAGACGCGTTTCGCCGGATGTATCGCTTATCAGAGTTAGAGGAACTACAGACACATCAGCCAGAGGCAATTAGAAGCTGATTCAAAGCGGTGATTCGGTATCTGTAGCAAGAAATATTTTGTCGGGGATTTTGACATGTCATCATTACCGGCGTCCGAGGGAAATCATCAAATCATCTGAACGTGAGGCAGTTCCTGAAACTGTTAGATTCCCGTCAGAGTCTCTTTCGTCGTGCAGGATGACGTGGACATGGTTGAACCGGGAAGAACCTGGAAGAATGTCGTCGTTGACTAACAGGAATTGAATTGAAAAATCATGGTCCGTCACGAGGTAGTCGGTTGTGACATTGGTAGCACAGTATTCGATTCCGTACCTGCTCCGAATAAGAGTGCATCCATCTCGTTGTCACAGGCGAATAGGGGTAGTGTGTGAGAGACCATTATCATTATGATGGAAAGCTCCGCCTCAATTGAAATTGGCCGTGAAACAGAACAATTCAACTTTGTGCTGTTTATAGTAAGATATACATATAGCTATGTAGTACATGATTCGTCATAGGCGACTGTAGATGAAAGTAGGGATCCAAAATCCAGAGTCTGCTTGAAGGCTCAGCCTCAGGCTCCGTCATACAAAAAGTCATTCATCCGACCGTTTGTCTCAACCCCGCCCGCGTCCCCAAGCGCCGCCCCTATTGTTGCGGCCACCGACGCGATTCAGACCATCATCTCCATCACCATGAACAGTAGACGGGCTGCTCGGGTTCTTCCTCCATCCGCCCGTCTTTCCACCTCTGCCTACACAAAATGTCAGCCTTACTTGGACTCCATGATCATTCCAATGCGGCGAACCTTTTCCCCTATTTCCACCCTTACTACCCTCATCAACCTTCGCCGGAAGCGCCTTGAGTCTCTCTTCCTCTTTCACCTTCTTCGCTCTCCAATCACATAAGCCCTTCTTGCACAAATTCTTGTGATAAGGGCACTCCGCCACCGTCGTTCCCCTCGGCGACGTATCCTCTCCCCACAGATTCCCCGACGAGGCGGAATCAGGGCTCGTGGTCCACCTCATACTGTCGTGTGTCGAGATCGTCTCCCAAGGATGGAGTACCTGAGAATCAAACTCTGGAACAACATCCTCGTCGGTGTCCAATCCGTAGAGTTGCCTGTCCTGACTTGGCGAGAGGGTAACGATCACTTTCTCTTCAAAGGCCTCGCTCAGGGTTTTGCCGGCTCCCTCAGAGCTAGAACCTGAAGTGACACTTTCGACTTCGTCTGACCAACGCGGTTTTGTCAGTCCAGGAGGCACCGGAACAGACTGCTTAGACGTAGTGCGGACATTGAGGCCAGGCGGAAAGGGAGGGGGGCTCGTTGGGCTTGCAGGAGAAGTAATACTCTTCGGGGGTTCCCCCCCTACGGGTTGGTCAGTCGAGATCAGGGGAAACTAAGAGGAAACTTACATGCACCCTTGGGTGTTGGCGGAGGCGCTCCACCGACACTTGGGGCTGGAGTTGGTCGACCATGTGACGGAGTGGTTGGAGTGGTCGGAGTAATTGGTTTGTCCCCTGAAGGACAGTTAGGTGCGTCAGAATGCATACTCCTTGATAACGTACACGCTGGAGGGATTGGAGAAGTGACAGAGGACTTCTTTCCCTTCCCCCATGCAATCTTCTGTGCTTGGGGCGTGTACTGCGACGAGGCTGCTTTCGAGCTAACCCATCCGGCAGAGCCGGGGACTGAGAGAAAGTCAGAAAACGATCATTATTGCAACAAGCGAGCGTACCGGGTGCAGCAACCTTGGGGGGCGGAGGTTTCAACTTGACCGGGAGAGGTCTACAGAGCGGCTTGTTTGTCCTATCCTCCGGCGGGGTCGGACACCAATAAGTGGGCGGGTATTGATCAACAAAACTAATTCATCTCAGTATTTATCAATGATGAAAGTTGTATATCGCAACTCACTCGGTTTGAGGATGCCAGTCCTTGAACCACTTGTTTTCGACATGAATACGTTTCCATCCTGTGGCAAAATCAACAAAGCATTGTTGATCTAGTACACGGCAAACGTACCATCCTTCTGAGCTTCACGACCGGTTGTATACAACGAATGGAAAATCTGAGTGACTCTGTCTATCTCCTCATCAGTTGGGCTCTTGAGAAACTCCTTCCATCTGTGTTCGCCAAGTAAGCGCTCATTGTGGGGGTATTTCTTATCAACTTCGATTAGAACCATCCCGCGCGCCTAAAGCGTCTCGCGCAATCAGAAAATATTCCAAAAAAATCTTTCTGGTAACGCACACTGGGTTTGTAATGCAACGCGTGAATAGGATCTGTTCCAATACATGCAGCGATCCAACGACTAAAGGCGATGTAATCAGACGATAGTTCCCAATTCGCATTAAGCGGGTAAGGCTGATAAACCGTAAAGTATTTCTCATCCTCAGCTGTCTCGGGAGATTTGGGGCGCTTGACCATGGCGGTGCAAAGAGAAGATAAGAAGGTAAAAGTCAAAGAATGCCTCGCGTGCTATTTATGCTTCCGATCAAATCAGGTTTGGTCAGAAACGTGTGAACAAAGAAGTTCCAATTCAACATTGACATTACGCCGACATCTGTATGACACCGTTCGACAACGTAGTCCTATAATCAAAACATGACGTGACGAATAAGGATTGTCTAGACACAAAAGCCTAGGAATTCCATTGATCTCCGGGATGACCAAAGGCTTTTGGAGCAAAAGGAAGGCGATGTAACTGTTCATCAGAAGATACCCCAATCCTCCTGCCAATCATCGATCACAAGATTAATAATTGTCTTTGTCTCGAACCCCGGCTACCTTGCTGCTTGATATCGCAGTAGAGCGGCGCTAAGGAGAAATTCAAGCTTTTCGGCCAGATCTACTCAAGCACGATATTAAAACTTTCGCCCTTGTAATAGTCATTAGCAGAGTTAGGCGCAAGGTTGCGAAAGTGTTCTCAAATTCGCGAGGCACCCGTGAGGAAGCCGGTCATGATTTATACACAACATAGGTGCGATGAGCAAGGCTTACCGTGTTTTGTCTTCGTCAGCATGCCGACCAACCACGTGTCATCTCTGCGCACGGGCCACCCGAGCTCAATATATAAGCCGGCCTCACGCTTCCTTGTTTCTTCAGAACATACTCATCAGGATCTATTTTATAGAAACTGACCGAGTCTCGCATTTTTACAAATGCCACATCCTTCAAATCCACTCGATGACATTCGCGCTCCCTCGTTATACTGAGAACATGACCCCTTTTTGGAGTCTCGAGGACGTTTGGCACCTCTCTGGGTTCGTTCGCAAGGATGACTTGGATAGGAGCCAGCGAGGAGAGCGTTCGTCTGATGGATTACTTTCTGGGTTACAATGCAGTACAATACGATACATCGACATTCCAGAACTGTATACGAGCAAAGCAATACCATATCTTATACTTCATTTGGTTGATGTAAATGTGGTCTCTCAGTGGTAAGGATTTTTTTCATGAGCCCTCTCAACTCTTAGCCATACCCAGGCCTCCTCCTTGGTTCGCTACGTTTCATTAAAACCAGGCTTCGTGTTTATATATATATATGGTGGTTCCATAGTTCACTAGTTGTTTCTACATAAGTTAGTCCCCTCGTGTTCAGGTAGCGTGTGGTTATTACGGCCCACCGTAGGGAAATGCTGGTTACGCACGGAGTGTGGGGCTCTGACGCCTCCGGGATTTTATGTGTTTCGTTTCGGGGTTCTGTCTATGCCCATACCCACCAAAACCCTACAAGCCGGGTTCCTCTCGTGGCTCGGGCGTGTTTTGCCGCCAGGCAGAATATTCAGCCACGTGTCTGCCACTAGCTTTTCGTTCAGGGGCTCTCTTCCAACACTGGTGTTTGTCCGATGCGAGGCAGTCAAGTTTAAGATGCTTATAGATTTTTTGTACCCATCTGTTCCTTACCTCATCCTTGGTTGGTACATCATTTGGGTCTGCTTCCTTCTGGATTTTCCACTCGCATCTTCCAGATTAGGTGAGCTGATTTTGATACAATTATTCGGTATCGACGGCATCCGGCTGCTGTCATCTTTCCTTTCTATCGTGGGTGTATCATGTGTCCCATGCCAATGTTATATATATATTTGTTCGCTTTCTAATATCTATGTATAGTTTTTTCAAGTTCAAGGCTAGCGCAATCTGTAGAAGAACTTTTGGAGTGTCATCTACATAATGGTAACCTGGCAGTCTGGTAAAGTTCTAAGTATTCAACAAGCAAGTCAAGACCAAGAGTGTGTGCGAAATCACTTGCTGCCCATCCATCAACACCCTTGGCTGTCCTGTCCCATCCATGGTCCATAAAAACCTTCATCATTGCCAGGCATTTGTCCAGCTCAAAACCATATGACTGGATTGCAACAAATGCTGCATTAGAAGGTAGATTAGCACCATGGTGCAAGAAGTAAGCTACCACATTGTAGTGACCTTGCCTGATTGCAAGATCAAGTGCTGTGACAGAGTTGGAACCATATGTTGGAGTAAAGGCCAGAGCTTGTTTCCATTCTGTAAGAGCAATGACTGCATCTAAATTGCCTGCAAAGGCTGCATGATGGAGAGCAGTCCAGCCAGTAGTATCATGACAACCAATTTTGTGATCCATTCCTTCAAGGTCCAGCAAATAGCAAATGTCTGCTCTGTCTCCTCTATGAGCACAGTACATCAAGGCCTCAGTGCCCCCACTAGATTGAATCAGGTTTGGATAACTCCACTGGAGAAGGCATCTGGATAAAGCATGGTACCTCTTGATAATGGCTGCTTTGTAGGTATTCATCAGCAAGCCTGCAGTTTTTTCCTGCCACTGCTTCAAACAGTCATTAGGTCCATGTAGTAAGCCTGAAGGCTTGAAGGATATCTCCATGATGCCCTTAATCAACCTGCCATGTATGCTCCTCTCAACCTCATCCTCTGTGGTAGATATTTGTGCCATATCCAACAACTGGGACAAGGAATATTCAATGGTTGTAAGAAAAGGATTGCTGTTTCCTGGACTTGAGATAACATCTTCAAAGAAGTTATTATTGTATATGATTTTTGAGGACCATTCATCAAGCAAGCCACAAGCACCTTCAACAGCAACTTCTTTGAGTGAATGGTTAGATGAGTGATCCAATAGCCAACCCAGAGAGTCACATTCCAGGTGGCCAATGACACCTGATAGACTATTGCTTTCTTTGAACACCTCATTGTACTCTGTGATTGTGAAACATTTTTCTGGCATTGTTGGCCATATTTTCTGATTCTGCCTCCCTATCAATTTATATCCAAGGCTTGAGAAAATGCTTCTTGCGGCATGAAAAGCAAAGAGCAAAAGTTGGACCAGAGAGAACAAGAAATGAATGCGGTAGGGACAAGAAATGTCAAAAGCTGGGAGCACAGAGATTGCAATGTAGAAGAGAAAAGTTACAGCTGTGATGGCAGAGACAACTACACATATTGGGTATGACAGTTGGGAGAAATAGAGAGCAAATCCAATGAGGAAGATGACAACTGAACCATGTAAAATCAGAGGAAGACTCTGAATTAACTCAGAGAGTTTCCATTTCTTGCACCCTTGAAATCGAAATTGGCGAATCAAAGCACGAGTTTTGGCATCTCCAGGAACACCTGTAGTATAGGCCTGTTTATTTGCATAAGATGATTATGAGTTTTATGAAAAGAAATAATAAATTAATACAAACTTGAATCCACTGTTTTGCAAGGACAGTCAGAAGGACAGTTGACAACGACAGAGCGAGACTGGTACAAAAGAGTCCATTGACCCATACATCAATTATAGTGTATGTTCTGCTTTTAGGATCTAGGGCTGCTACTGGAACAGCACTTGTGCTAGTATGATTTCCAGCAGTTCTTAACAGTTGGTTATTCTCAATGAGTAGAGAGATGATAATCTCTGAATTATCTGGTTGAAGGACTTGAGAAGTCTGAGCAACGAATGTTGTGACCACTGCTGAGAACAGGGCAGCCTGTTTGTTTGTCAATCAAGTTGTCAAAAAAAGAAAGAATTAGGTATATATTCTCACGAAAACTAGAAGTCCATCAATGATGTTTCGAAAGTCTTGAATTATATCTGCATCATGGTTTTCTGCTTCATCGAGATATACATTCCAAACGCGTGCATTCTCCTTTGCTTCTTCTCCTTGCTTCTCTGGGCTGTATATTTTGGTGTAATCATAATTCCGACCACCTTGAAACATATGTCAGCACCACCTTTAGGCTACGATGCAGAATGTAATGTAATACCAAAATGAGGAGTGACAAGTGTTGTTTGGTTCGACATGGGCAAGAGGCCAGACATTCTAGAACTTGGAAAGAATCAGGACGTTGAGAAAGAGCAATGCAAAAGAACTTGACAGCACCAGTCAATGGACGTCTGATTCATTCCGTCTCATTTGCTTTCCTGTCCATGGACCATGAACAAACATTAGTAATTGATGAATTCGGCCTGATTAATATTAGATCCTCATTGGGAGACAAGTCTATTGTCTTTTTTGGATATCGTTGGTCCTCCATCCTAAAATAGAATCACTGCCTTCTTGTCGCCGGTCTCCTGACACCAGTCTAATATTAACCTTCACAACTATTCCTGTGAATAATAGTGATGCTCTATAGATGCAGAACGCACATGGTTGATTTGCCTCTTGGGAGACAAGTCAAGTACACAACGCTTACCAAGATGTGCATTCTCGGTGACTTTCTCTTCTGATTGGATTCTCTATGGACAGCCGATGCGATTCTAATATATGAATGTCGTCCTGCCTGCTCTATGGCCCCACCTTTCATCACAGTCACCATTTATCAAGACGAAATGTGTGAATCGTGCAGTCTTCGGTGAACATAAGATTTTCCGGAGAGCCAAAACCATTGACATCACTCATATAGATTTGTCCCCTTTGAGCGAATACTTGAGATGGCAAAAGGTTTCACAGCTCATGTAATGGGCTATGGTAAAATCAATCTGAGCAAGTCTTTGGTTATACATTGTATATGGTCGTGTCACTATTAGAATGTCATGTTACTATCCAGAACAATCATTCGATAAATACATATGTCCTGCGATGAAAATCGCTGCATTTTTGCGAGAGCATTTCCGACTTTATGTTTCCTCTCTTTCAAGGGCGAGTGACGCAGTTGGCTATGGGGGAAAGCCTGACGGTTTGATAATTTTTCAAGTGCTCGACAATCGTACCAAAACGTGGGTCATTCAAGTCATGCACAACATCAATAGGTGTCTTTCCATTCACATCCTTAGCTGTCCTATCCCATCCGCGGTCAAGCAAAAGCTGCACCATTGCCAAACGTTTGTCTGGGTGAGCCCAGTACGATTGCACTGCAGCGTGGAGTGCATTAGGGGGTGGTTTAGCGCCGCGATCCAAAAGTTATGCCACCACGTTTGGTTTGCCGAAGTCATAACGCAAGTTCAAGTGCTGTGCATGGCTTTAGAGAGAAAAGATGTTTTGCTTGAGCAGATATTAGACCCGTTTTTCGTTGACTAAGGGCAATGACGGCATCAAGATTACCAGAGAGGGCTGCATAATGCAAGGCGGTCAAACCATCGCGAGAATTATGGGAATTGAGATTCAGTCCCCGATCTACCAAATCGCGAATGTCCTCTGCATCTCCGCCTTGAGCACAAGCAAACAAGATTGAACTCCTACGTCCAGATTGAAACATGGGTTGACCCCAGTCTAGGAGGCGCCGAGATAGAATGTGATGCCTACTACTGACCGCCTTGCTATAAGCCACTATCCAGACGCGTTCAATCTCCTCTCGCCAGTTTTTCAGATTAGTAATACCTTCGTCAAACAAAGATTTAGAGGAAGAGATCGTCATGAGATTTCGTATCAGTCTGCCACATGTGCTCTGCTTGAGATCTTGTTCTGTAACAGATTGTGCTGGGATATCAGATAACTGAGACAAGGAATATGTCGCCACCGAAAGAAAAAGCTTACTGTGTTCGGGGCTTGAGACTACGTCATAAAAATTGTCCCGGAAGTCTTCGTTTAAGTTCCACTCCTCCAACAGAGCACAAACGGCTTCAACAACAATATTTTTAACTGATTTATTCGATGAGTGGTTGAACACCCAATCCATCGGGTCGCACGCACGGCTGGCTGCCGCAGTATCCCAGAAATGATAATAGCTAGGGAACAACTGACTTTGTTCCGCTATTTTTAACGATATTTTCAAAATATCTGGCCACGTCTTGGATTTTTTCGTTCTGGTGAGGTTATTTCGAAGCTTGAAGTAAACATATCTGGCCGCACGAAGGGAAAACATCAGAGGCTTGGTAAGAGTGAACATGAATGGAATGCGATAGGAACAAGCAATGTCAAAAGCTGGAAGCATGGAGGTCCCGAAGTAGACGACAAACGTAAGAGCGGTGATGACAGAAACAACGCCGCATATTGGACTTGAGAGCTGAGAGACATAGAGAGCAAGTCCGGTGAAGAAAATGACAAGTGAACTATGAAGAATCAAAGGAAGGCTTTCAATAACTTCACCTAGTTTCCATTTCATAAGGCCTTTAAATCGGAAGTGGCGAATCAGAGCACGAGTTTTGGCACCTCCAGGAACAACGACAGTATAAGCCTGTTCAGTTATGTTAAATGGTCGTAGCATTAATAGTAAGGAGTCTACACACTTGAATCCATTGTTTGGCAAGGACAGTCAAAAGAGCGGTAGATAACGATAGAGACAGGCTGGTGAAAAATAGTCCGTTGACCCAGAAATCAGTCAAAGAGTGTGTTCGGCTTCCAGGAACAAGGACTGCCTTGGGAACAGCGTTGATGCTACTTCCATTTCCAACAGCTCTCAACAGCTGATTATTCTCGTATTGTAGGGAGACCATGATCTGCGCATTATCCGGTTGGAGTGACTGAGA
>JAGGAU010008524.1:0-17465 GCA_017657275.1 Termitomyces sp. T108 | reverse complement strand
TTGGAGGCTTGAAGACTATTTGTCGCCACCGACCGGGGAGATCGGGCTGCCGCAATCGCTCTCGCAACGCTCTATGGAATTGACGTCCGTAGCATACATGGTACGCGACCAATGTAGTATGTAGTACGGACCCCGGTAGTTCGCACGCGGACCGCGCCGGTAATACCAACCAACCAACCAACCAACCACCCACCGCGATGTTTCATTGCCATATAAAATGATCTCAAAATAAACATTGAAATATAGCTAAGAACCATTCAAGCCCTTCGTGCGTCAATCGAATGTCTTTGAGTTACACTGAAACCCACCGGATCCTCTGTATCGATGAATTGTTTTTCATTGCCATACAAAAAGGTCTCAAGGTAAACATTGAAATGTATCTCAAGCTAAACATTGAAATGTATCTCAAGCTAAACATTGAAATGTAGCTAAGAACCATTCAAGCCCTTCGTGCTTCAATCGAATGTCTTTGAATTACACTGAAACCCACCGGATCCTCTGTATCGATGAATTGTTCACATTTTTTTGTAATCAATGGTTCTATATAAATGATATAACTTCTCTGCCTCTACTTGATCCTAGTCCGCAACAGATGTCATACATGCTTAAAATTTGACCTTGGAGACGTTCTCCCAGAAGGCCTTGCCGTGGAGAGTAGCAATTTTCAGCTCGAGCTCTGAGGGCTGACGAGAGCCGTCACTCTTAGCGAAGGTTCCAGCGCCCCAAGGGGATCCTGGAATTCCGACAGTAAACATCAATGTTTCGGGCCAGCATTGATCGGTTCAACGTACCACCGTGGACCTCATCAATGTTGCTGAGCTCAGCGAAAGAGCGAGCGTAACCAAGGGGAACGTGGATGATTCCATGATGGGTGAAGGTCGACATGGTGTTGAGGGCAGTGGTCTCCTGTCCTCCACCAGGGCCAGCGGTGGAGGTGAAGATCGAGGCATACTTGCCATAGAGGGCTCCAGTTGCCCAGAGACCACCAGTGCTGTCCCAGAAGGCCTAAATGAATATGGAACATCAGAAAATTGAGACTTTGCGGATTCGCAGGATGCACATACCTTCCATTGAGCGGGCATGGTGCCATAACGAGTAGGGACACCAAAGAGGTAAGCATCGTACTTGACGAGCTCGTCTAGGGTCATGATGGGGTAGTTAGGCTTGGGAGGGGCATGCATTTTGGTCAAAATTTCAGGAGAGAGCGTCTCGGGAACTCTGTCCCATCGATGAGCAACGATGACCACGACGATCAGAAAAATTTCACGTACTGGAAGATCTCGGCAGATCCACCGCCCTCGATGACACCTCTCTTGACAGCCTCGGCGACTGTAGATACAACATCGTAAATCATCGTTGGCGATACATAAAACGATGCTTACGCTTGGCGATGTGCCCGTAGGTGGTGTAGATGACGATGGCGACCCTGGCAGTCATTTGTGTTTCGGTCTGGTAAGGAGTTACTGGGGGAAGGACGGGAACAGTAGAAGCGTTAGCTGGTTGAGGAGCTGGGGCTGATTGTGAAGGAGATCCAAGAGTCGTCTCGGCTTTTGTAGTTGGTTTGTTTTGGCTGACGTTGTCGGTGAAGTTATCTTTTTGACGCTTGTTTGGGAAACACATGGTCTAATTTAGCCGCAGACAATCGGGAAATCACCTAGTAGTCTCCTTTATAATCTGCTTACAGCACCGTATTATACCACTTGCCAGGAACGCGTGGGTCTTCGTGGGACAAAACAGTACAAATCCGAAGAAATGGCCGACATCAATCATATTATTTGCATTAACCTTCCGATGTCTTTGATTCGAAAATTCTAGTCTTTTTCGGACAAAGAAACATCCGACATCGACTTCGTCAGCAAGAAGATTACGCAACGCTTGCGCAAATTCCTCTTTGATAATACAGAACACATTTCGAGGTTATTGAAGCAATACGTGCTTACACAGTCATTCAGGGTCGATCTTGTCAATTTGTGCCCACCGATTATCTATATCATCAACGTATCTCCTATCCCGATAAGGGAAAATTGGTGACACGACCAGCGGACTCGCCAATCCCGTCTTTGTCAAGATGGTTGTGCGCTCTCACGCGCTTACATGTGGTAACTGACAGAATATTTGCTTCAGCAGACACTTCGTCCTTCCTTGACAGTGAAACATTCCGCGTAATATGAAGTGGCATTCCTTTGGTCTATGAATCTATCGGAGAGCCTTGTGGCCATAATTGCCTTCCGGGTGTACCTATCTTCGCCTGTCTCCATCTACGACAGGAGCCAGTCTCTCGGCTTATTGTCACCTGCCAACCGTGTCCAATTATGTCCAAAACCTTTAGCGGGTTCAATGTCTCACCAATTTTTTTGCAAATGTTCATCAAGATTTTTGTTCTGTTCTCTTCTCAAAAAGTCATTTCTCATAGATTCATAGTTATACCTATCTTTGCCGTCAAGCCCCAGTCACTTCTCCGGTCTTTTTTCTCCATGTGCCACATACTAATTCTAGAAATCTTCTCTCTTGGTCCGGTGACCAGAAATCAAGGAAGCTTTGATAGAATCTCAACAACGGACGGAATCCTCCGCATTGATAGGTATTGATAGTTGAACACACCGAGGCGTTAGGTTGATGTGAAAGGGCGTAGAATCTCGGATACGGTAGATACTGCACAGAGTTTACTTGGGTCCGCTACTCGAGGCTCATGAAACCTGCTAATTTGACATGTCTTTCCAACATGAAGCGAACCCAAATGACGGCTGATATCGATTTTAAAATACCCTGGCATAAATCTTTTGAACCATGAGAGGCGAGCTCAAAGGCCACCGCCTCCCCGATTTGGGGGACGCCGACCGGATGGTGGGTCTGTTTTACTTTGCCTCCACCGTCTAATTGACAATGTCGGGAATCGCGTCTCCCACGTGCCGTGACGCGCACATGCGGTAAAACACGTTCCATCACATCGTGACACGTGACATTGAGTAACTCAATGGTCTGGTTGACTCCACGTTCCATGGCCTGACGACTTATCCTTATCAGCTTCTTCAAGACCCTGCAAGGCCGATTAGATCGAATAAGAACAGATACAATGGATCTCCCCTCTGAAGTCTGGGCTCAAATTTTTGATATTGCTGCCGACGAGGACATAATCTTCCAGTATGGTCTTCCAACGATGATGTCGGAATCAACCTGGGTCAAAGGACTCACTAGCAAATGGGCATTGAGACGGCCTTCTGACACCTTGAATTTGATACAGCGAAGAAGCTATGCTACGAAGAAAGTGAGTAACTGCTTTATCAAGAGAGTTCTTCAACCTTGGTTTTTGTTGTTTATCAAAGAGCTCAATTGAAGAACCAGTGTCATGTTTAATATTCGATGATTCTCTTTATGTAGGACTACTGATTCAGGACTAATTATCCTCATCTTCTCAGGCGATCATATCGACATGCAAATCCTGGCATCGCGTCGGTGCCGAACTGATGTTTCGATGTCTGTTCTTCAATGAACCAAAGAACCTTCTTTCGTTATGCACGACACTAGCTTCATCGTCTTCGATAGCGACCACAATATCCTCATCGTTGGGATGGTGGACGAAAAGAATTCACGTATGCCGTCATACACGCAACATCACAATGCGAGGTCTCGACGAAGCCCTCAACTCAATCATCAAACACTGTCCAAATCTCGAAATTTTTATCGTCGACGTACCAATGGGTGAAACATTCGGTCCCGTTGCAGATACTCTGGCCACTTATGCACTGAAATCACTCCGTACGGTCCACTGGCATGTTTCGTGTGACCTTCTACCCAAGGTGATCTGGGCACTCGACTCCCTGCCCTCTGTCATCTGTGCCCATATCGACTTCGAGTCAAAGTCCGATGATGATCAAGAAGGGGTGCCATTAGGGTCCGCCGCGGATCTCCAAATCTCCCTCCCCCATCTCCAACAGCTATCCCTCCGTGGGCTTTTCGGACAGTTTGTCGAAGAAGCTACAGGGTGGACGTTCCCGTCTTTACAATGTGCATCGTTTGATTCCATCAACCACCGCCACGACCAGCCCGACATCGTCTCGTTCCTCGCCGCGCATGGCAAGGAACTCACCTTCCTCGATCTCAACTGTATCCCTACCCTGGATGTCCCTGCGATCCTAGATCTCTGCCCGAAGCTGATTTCGTTCAGCTTCAATGCTGACTGGCGCCTTCAACCCCCCGAGGAAGCGGCGCCTGCGTCCGGCAGTCTCACAACAGCAATGGCCACTATCGAGCCAATGAGCACGCTTGTTCATACAGCTCATCCAAACATCAAGATAATTGGGCTTCATGGCCTCATGTACGCATTCGGGGTTGGCTATGCAGCACAGTACGCAGCGGAAGACCCGCTCAGGGGCCATGTGATTGGGCGCTCGAATGACTTGAACATGGCCGCGCTGAATAAGATGAATTTTCCGAATTTGCAGACCGTACGTGCGCTGAGTCGGGCGATGCTGAGCGACTTGAACGATGCGGATGGGCCGTCGGAAGAGGGAGGTGGTATGGCGAGGTATGATAAGTGGTGGGATACGTTGACTGCACAAGGGATACGGTTGGAGGATTGTACAGGGGCTTTGTTAGGGACATTACCAAGTAATGATGGAGAAGAGGAGGAGGAAGATGAGGGAGAGGAAGAGGAAGAGTACAGTGATGGAGATTGGGAAGAGGAAGAGGAAGTCGAGTCTGAGTTGATCCCATCACACGGACATGGGCATGGGATTGAAGAGTTGAGAGAGTTATTGGATCAATGTCGATGGATGGAAAGGACGAGGGAACCGTCTATCTTCGCGTCGATGTTTAAAGAAGTGGATGGTCTACCTCTGCCCATCAAATCTGTGTCTTCTTACTCTTAGCACTGCTACCGCTACCAAGCAGCGCACCTCTTGGGCCTCACAAAAGGATGTCGAACATGTCAGCCCGTTGTTTCAAAGTATCATTCTCAAGATAACGTCTCTCAACTATCTGCCTGCCCAAACACCTTCACACTGGCCTAGACCCTATGCCTTGAGCCTGTCCTCTCTGGACAATACTACCTGGCTAAGATTGATCTCATGAACCTTTCTTGATTATTTCAGAAATAGCATAGCTTCTACAGAAACCGAACCTATCAAGGCTGAGTGTCAGATACAAACGGATAGCACTCAAAACGGAATCAATACCTCTTCACGGAAGTTCGTCTCTGCATCTGCTTTGAAAATCATTTTCATAGAAGTATCAAGAAGTTGATGGATCATGCTTCTAATTACTTCAAGATGGACGGGAAGTTCTTTTCCGTGTGTAGGACGATAGTAACCGATTGTGTATTTCACTCGCTTTGACAAGGGGAACGGAGGTCTGAGTCGGTGCGTCGTGTCCATTGAGGGGAATTTGAACAAACAGCGGGCAAGTTCTGCCGCAGGTATCATCACGCTTGTATGGAAGACAAAGTTCACGCTGTCAATGAGAGAAGGTGGTGGACGGTTAAGATTATCCCGAACTCTCCCCATATTTGCTTCTTGTTGAGCTAGAATGATAACTTCGATATGTATAGCCTTGAGGGCTGTGCATTGAGATACATCAAGTCCTCGGTAGAAGTTCCTCTCAGCTGCGTAGTTTGAGCTGACTCAGTCCTTAATGTAGTTCATAGTGCTTACCTTCGTGAGCTCCAAGTGCCATACACAACAACTCAAGGCAAGGTCCAATGTGGCGTAAAATAGTATCCAGAAATGGCAATGCAGGGACATAGTCTGTGTATGGAGAAACTTTGGTTTTCAGATGGAGATAAAACTTGTCGACCGTAATCTCGGTCTCAGTGATGACTGCAAGATTCCAGATATCGCGGAAGAGGACAAAGGGAAGTGATGTCGAGGGCTGGAAAAATGCAGCTTCTGTGCAAAAACGCGCGAATGGGTTACAAGATTCTTCGCATTGTTCGTATCTTTGACTCTGACGCCGCAGAACGAGAGGTTCAGAAAAGCATGTACTATCAAGGGACTTTCAAAGAATTCGACGGATCCGGATGTTTGAAAATTTGTAGACTCAATTTGCAATTCTGTCGCTGAAAGCACCTGTATGACACGTTATGTATGTAATTCCAGTTTATCGAACTCGGTCGAAGACAAGTTAGTTTAGACAATCATGTTGCAACGAGATACAGTTTATCTCGTGCTTTGTATTCATAGCGTTTCGATTTAAAGAGATAATGGAGATGGAGGGTTCTGATATGGGTGGCGATGGTGTGTCTGGACTGGACCAAGTAGAGTAAACGATCAAACTGTCGATCTAGGCATCGACCCAGTGAGTCCCATCGTCGTCGATGGAAGAAAGGTCAACGAATAGACGTGCGCGACTTCGTCTGAGAGTATCTCTGGAGACAAGAGACAGCTTCGAAAGGCAAGATGAATCGACATTGTCAATCATTAATTATATGATTTAAAGGGGTAGTCTGTCTTGAAAGGTATCATTAGCCGCCGTGGAAGCCATATCAATATTCAAAGATTGTGAGGGTATATATATATATCACTAGAGCAAGAGAAGAGTACAAGAGAGTCGAGGTCTACAATCATCTATGGAACCCTGGCAAAGCAGACAACAGGTTACTGATTGTTCCGTTTGAGCCAGTGAAGAATTTTGATGAAATTCGTGAATTTTCGAATGGCTAAGTACCACCGTATGAGGCTCTGTCAGGTGTTTTCCAGAAAGAACAAGTCAGCACCCATAGTAGATCCAGTTCCGCTGCTGCCCGCATGAAGAAGAATTGGTCCCTAGGTGCTCTAGTAGTGACCCGTATTCAGTCTGATTTTTTGACTACCAATATTCCAGATATTCCAGAGGTAAAGATACCAAGCTTCCTGTCGAAAGTACGGTCTAGGAACAAAAGGGATGAGTGCATTACAAAAGTCGTCATTCGTCCCGCTGACCACTTACACCTCGTTTTGATTCCGCATGGCTACATATTCAAACCGAGGATAATGTCTAGACCACGCCCAGTAAATGATCCAAGGGCGACCATCCTTCCCCCAGATCATATTTCACAGGTTGAGATCTTAATGCGTCAGCACAAGTGCCTTCCGAGCCATCGAACTTGTCCCTCGAGGGATAGTCCAACGGTATCTTTCTTCGGTCCGCTGTCATTCTGTGGCGGCTATCGAAGAAATGTGAAGACTGCCGCGGAAAAGTCTGACGGCACCAAAAAGAAGCGATTCACAAATTCGGGGCCGCCCTTGATTACTGATAAGACCTGGAAGCGTTGTGCCTGGAGCTTTCAAGTGACGAAGGTGACGAATGTACCGACGCAGAATCCAGGCAAAGCCAGTCTTTCGCCGAATCGAGAGGGTAGGCCATACCTCGGCTAGCGTCTGACCTGGAATGCTTTCCACGACGATAATTTTTTTACCACACGGCGAACACGGGGGACAGGAATAGTCAACTCTGCTAACACTAGGTTGAGTGCGTTCGCCTCTGCTGTATCGTCAAGGCCCTCTTCTATCGGGTTTGACTCGATGATGTTCTTTGGCAGCTAGGAAAAGGGCATTTTTAAAACGCTCCAGAATCTCTTTGGCATTGCTTGTGTTCACAATGTTTGTTCTATTGTCACTTCACTATATCAAAGTCCGCTCAAGAAATTTGCTGATCCCTGTCTGGCATGGACCATACATTTTGCAGTGGCAGGTGAGTTCTCAATCAGATAGAAACACTCGTCTCTGATCTGGAGCTCCAAGCTTTTCGGCTTTACGAACCTACGACATTTGTGAGTTCTTATTCTTAATCAACACACTCTTATATATCTCGCACATACTATGTATCTATTTTTCGATGATTAGAGATGCTCATCATCATAACTACATTTTCCATGAGACCAGTCCCGGGAAGTGACGGGCAGAATTAATCAATTGAGCCGATGTTGAATTCATAAATTGGGCGAAGACACTGTGCGAAGGCAAAAGCAGAACGTATCACAATCAATCACCATCAAAGACATGACATAGAACTGCGGTTCTCGAAGATATCGAAGTCCTTGTTTGCAGCGGACAAAGTACCTGGTGCAGAATGTTCAAACTTGCTGGAAGCACGTGCTCTCGGAGACTTCCAACAAAAGTACTACAGATGCCAATCACATCCAGAGTCAGGACCGTGTCGTGTTCCGAGACAAGGCCCAATCGGGTCCCCTTGTCGTAAAAGCGTCCTGTTTTGTTCTAGCTTACTCTGGGAATCGTCGTGTTTCCATATTGCACGTCTGGTATGCTATTTTGACGAGCATCGACCGATCAGCTCTTTCTTTTATTGGGGAGCTTGCTCTGCTCCTGAGGGCTGGAATGAATTCTGTCTCTTATCTCTCGATCCTTGTCAGAGATTCTGTTTTTTTTTTGAGAATTGGAGCCCTGTCCACAAAATGATTACTGATTTCAAGATTCCAGATATTGTCATATATAGAATATATATAACACGTTTGATATCAATGGGATGGTGAAAATCCTCCATATACTGGTATACTAAGGAAGAGGAACTCTAACTTCCTGTGACCATTATGTATTTCCTTATATGTTTAGCTCCATCGCTGCGAGCACTTTGCTCTACTCTAAATATCTTTAAGATTAAGAAATGAGGTACGTATTCTAACGATCGGGTTGGGTGTACGCGGACCTCGACCAGTGGCTGAACTTTTTGCCACCACGTTTGCCGGTTGCACTAGTTTGCTTTCCCGGTCCTGGGACAATGTCCGACAAAATGAAAAGCACTCGTAGGTGAGAATGCAATATCTTGGAGGTAATTCACACCCTAGGTCTGAAAAGAAGTGATGGTTGTGATGGAGTTTTGAGGAGGAACGGAGGCTAGTGTTTTCAAAAAAAGACTTTGTTCAGATAGAGGATTGTCAACGCAAATTAAAGTTGAGCGCAACGTCCAACCAAAACCGATTGTGACGCGTGAACAATCGATTTGCGAGGGGCGGACCGAAGTGCTAATCATCTACAAGGATGCAAGGAGTGATGCTGGTGATTAGATGGCACAGGGAGATACTGAGGCGATCTGGGTCCCCTGACGCATTGTTGTGGATCACAGGCCCATGAGGAAGCCTTGAGGCGTAAAAATGGACATTTTTTTTTAACCATAACAGAAGAAATGCATACTTATGTCCCTGAAACAATAAGCGTGCATACCATAGGGGAGAAAAAATGGGACGATAATGAGATGGAAATAACGCGTGTGAACTTTGGGGTGGATAGCAAAATTATGCTATAGTCCCTCGTCCGATAATCCCTACATCAGTGCTTCCTCCTCCCTTCCTCCATCATGTCGTCCAAAGGTGCGTGAAACTGCGAGCTCATCGTGCGCGACAGCGATCAACACCCGATCCCACAGCCATTCGTGAATACGACGCCAAACTCCTTCTCGCCTACTGGCTCGAGCGCGCGCCTCCCGTCGCGCCTCATGCCACCATCAAGACAAAATTCTCCTTCCCCCAGGCCCGAGTCGCCCAGATCTCATGGGATGCAGAGACTAACACGATCACCCCCGACAACAAGCTACCCAGCTGGGTCTTTAACACCAAGCTGGTCGCAAAGCCAGATCAGCTCATCAAGCGTCGCGGCAAGGCTGGTCTCCTTGCGCTGAACAAAACTTGGGATGAGGCAAAGGCCTGGGTCTCAGAGCGCGCTGGAAAGCCTCAAAAGGTGTGTGCTCATCGCCTTCTGCAATGTTCCTCTTTTTTTTTCTGGAGCTCGTGTGATCATATCTTAATCTATCGATTTGGATATTATCACAAAGGAAGCGCATTTATGCTTTAGTGCATCGCTGCAGACGCGTTATCTGGTCACGTTTTTAATAGTTCTTTCTAATTTTTGCATCATCAGGTCGAATCGATCACAGGCACTTTAAACAACTTCATCGTTGAGCCATTCCTTCCCCATCCTTCCAACACCGAATACTACGTCTGCATCACCTCCGCCCGTGAAGGCGATGCTATCCTTTTCACCCATGAGGGTGGAGTCGACATTGGTGATGTCGACGCCAAGGCCCTCGTTCTCAACATCCCTGTCAATAAGCCCTTCCCTTCACGCGAGGAGATTGCTTCCACCCTCCTCACTCACGTTCCTGCCGCCAAAAAGGAGACTCTTGTTGACTTCCTCGTCCGTCTCTACAGTGTCTACGTCGATCTCCACTTTGCCTACCTCGAAATTAACCCTCTCGTTGTCCTTGATGGCGTCAACGGCGGCGAACCTCAGGTTTGCTACCTCGACATGGCCGCTAAGCTTGATCAGACCGCTGAAAGCATCTGTGGTCCCAAGTGGGCTATTGCACGCGATTTGACTGTCTACGAAACAAAGACTGCCCTTACCACCACCGGCGGAAAGGTGACTGCTGATCGTGGTCCTCCGATGGTAAGTTTCCGCTCGTGAGATTTCCTTCTCCACCTGATCCTCCATTGTGCAGGTCTGGCCTGCTCCTTTCGGTCGCGATTTGACCAAGGAAGAAGCCTACATCCAAAAACTCGATGCATCCACTGGTGCCTCACTCAAGCTCACCGTCCTTAACCCCGAGGGCCGTGTCTGGACCATGGTTGCTGGCGGTGGTGCTTCTGTCGTCTACTCCGATGCCATTGCTGCCCACGGCTTCGCTCACGAGCTCGCCAACTACGGCGAGTACTCAGGTGCCCCCTCCGAAGGCCAGACCTACGAGTACGCCAAGACCATTCTTGACCTTGTCACCCGCGGCAAGCCCAACCCCAAGGGCAAGATCCTCATCATTGGCGGTGGTATCGCCAACTTCACCAACGTCGCTGCGACCTTCAAGGGCATCATTCGTGCTCTCAAAGAGTTCAAGACTCAGCTCATTGCACATGATGTCAAGATCTTCGTCCGCCGTGGTGGTCCCAACTACCAAGAGGGTCTCAAGGCTATGCGCCTCCTTGGCGAGTCCCTCGGTGTTCCCATTCGCGTTTTCGGTCCCGATACCCACATCACCGAGATCGTCCCTCTCGCTCTCGGAGTCGAAGTCAAAAAGACTGCTATTGCTGCCATTGAGGGCACGCGCAGCGTTCAGGTTGAGACACCTCCCCCACAGGTCGAACCCGTTGACGTCCCAACTGAGGGTGGCGTCGGCTCAATCCACAAGGATGGCGAGCGCACCCAGGCTGATGATCAAATTGTCCGCTTCGACACCTCCAGCGGCCCCTCTTCGCGTCCTGCCTACCGTCCCTTCGACGAACACACTCGTTCCTTCGTCTATGGCCTCCAGCCCCGTGCTATCCAGGGCATGCTCGACTTCGACTACTCTTGCGGACGCCAGACACCTAGCGTTGCTGCTATGATCTACCCCTTCGGTGGTCACCACATCCAGAAGTTCTACTGGGGAACCAAGGAGACCCTCCTTCCTGTGTACACCAGCGTTGGCGAGGCCGTTAACAAGCACCCTGATGTTGATGTCGTCGTCAACTTTGCTTCGTCGCGCAGCGTGTACTCGAGCACCCTTGAGTGCCTCGAGTTCCCGCAGATCAAGGCTCTCGCTCTCATCGCTGAGGGTGTTCCCGAGCGTCACGCCCGCGAAATCCTCTGGAAGGCTAAGGAGAAGGGTGTCCTCATCATCGGCCCCGCCACTGTCGGTGGTATCAAGCCCGGATGCTTCAGGATTGGTAATTCCGGAGGGTACGTCTCAGTCTCTATATACTTCCTTTTCATATTCTCATAAACTTGATTTGATAGAATGATGGACAACATCATCTCGTCGAAGCTCTACCGTGCTGGCTCCGTCGGCTACGTCTCCAAATCCGGCGGCATGTCCAACGAGCTCAACAATATTCTTTCTATCGTCACCAACGGCACGTATGAGGGTATCGCCATTGGCGGTGACCGCTACCCCGGTTCGACCTTCATCGATCACCTTCTCCGGTACGAAGCCGATCCCGAATGCAAGATGCTCGTTCTTCTTGGTGAGGTTGGTGGTATCGAAGAGTACCGCGTCATCGACGCCGTCAAACGTGGTCTCATCAAGAAGCCGATCGTTGCTTGGGCTATCGGTACTTGCGCGAAGATGTTCACGACCGAGGTGCAGTTCGGACATGCGGGTTCGATGGCGAACAGCGAGCTCGAGACTGCGGATGCGAAGAACAAGGCGATGAGGGACGCTGGGTTCATTGTTCCCAACACCTTCGAGGAGTTGCCTGATGTTCTCAAGGAGACCTACCAGAACCTCGTCAAGAGGGGTATCGTTGTCCCCAAGAGGGAGCGTGATCCCCCCGTTATTCCCATGGACTACAAGTGGGCGCAGGAGCTCGGCCTCATTCGCAAGCCTGCTGCATTCATCTCGACTATTTCCGACGAGCGTGGCCAGGAGCTGCTCTACGCTGGTATGCGTATCTCGGATGTCTTCAAGGACGACATTGGCCTCGGTGGTGTCGTCTCGCTCCTTTGGTTCAAGCGCCGTATGTATTTTATCTTTATTACCTTGATTTTTTCACTTATGATTCCGCCCTAGGCCTCCCCCCTTGGGCTACCAAGTTCATTGAGATGGTTCTCATGCTCACTGCTGACCACGGTCCCGCCGTTTCCGGGTATGTTGAATTTAACATATCAATTCAGTGTCGCTAATCATGTTCTACAGTGCCATGAACACCATCGTCGCCACACGTGCTGGAAAGGACTTGATCTCCTCCCTTGCCTCCGGTCTTCTCACCATCGGTAGCCGCTTCGGTGGTGCCCTCGACGAGGCCGCCGCCATGTTCTCCAACGCCCGCGACACCGGTCTTACTCCTCGCGAGTTCGTCGACAACTCGAGGAAGGCCAACAAGCTCATCAGCGGTATCGGCCACAAGATCAAGAGCGTCAACAACCCCGATCTCCGTGTCGAGCTCGTCAAGGAGTATGTGCGCAAGCACTTCCCCAGCCACAGCCTTCTGGACTATGCCCTCGCCGTCGAGAAGGTCACCACCTCCAAAAAGGATACGCTTATCCTGAACGTCGATGGATGCATTGCTGTTTGCTTCGTCGATCTGCTCCGGGATAGCGGTGCGTTCACCCCCGAGGAGGCGGAGGAGTACATTCGCATTGGTACCCTCAACGGCCTGTTCGTTCTCGGCCGCAGCATCGGTTTCATCGGACACCATCTCGACCAGAAGCGTCTCCGTGCACCGCTGTACCGCCACCCTGCCGACGATATCTTCATCAACATGGCGGATGTCTCGCAGCCTCGTGTGCTCGGCAGGATGCAATAAGTGTTTTCTGTGGTTTCGTGTCTCTTCTTTCTGCTGGATCTGGAAATTTACCACTCTCAACTCCCCTCCCCCGCTTACTTACCCCTCTCCATTTGTTTCTTTTGCTTACGCTACCCTGCAACCCTGCATACACAATATCATAAATCATAAAAATTAAAGCTTTTTGTAGCTGATAAAGACGCCCTGTAAAAATATAATTGCGCATTGACAACTTGGCGATTCAATATTCGACGTTTGAGAACAAGACGAGGTTTTGATGTTGCATCGATATTATCAACTTCCACGTTGTGTTATGCTTACAGGTATGTAGACCTTTCCCTCAGTGATAATAGTCTCTTATTTGTTAGAGCAGCTCAAGAACTTCAGCATGCCAACAGCCGGACTATCAGACACCCCAATATGAACATCGATCCGCATAGATGCAATCCCTCCACGACGCGTACAACAGAGCCACGAAGCTTTGACCCTCAGGGCTACCAGTCATCCATGGATAAACGTCAACCCATGCAAGAGGATTGACGGCGGGCCTAACCGTCCCGTTATCTCGGTCAACGTGCTCCAGGATCGTGCCATCAGCGTCAACAAAATCACCGCCAAGTACCGTCCTGATGCCCTCGGCCCACTGGATATACTTGTCGTTGCCAAATTCGTCAGGGACCAATACAGCGAGCCTGTACACCGTTGCGGCCATTAAGGAACTCCCGGATGTCTCTCCGAAGATGTCTGGGTTATTGTAGTAATTCCTGATCAGTTTTCCGTCGTACACAGCCGGACCAGCACCAATGGCTCCGTCCACGATCTCCTTGATGAGGTTTGTCAACGTCTTAATCGCGTCCTGGCGCCAATTGGCAATTTCCTGAGCTTCGTCGTTATCGGGGAAAGCAGGTGCCTTCATGATAGTGGCGAGAACGCGTGTCATACCCGCGGCCGCCCAAGAGTTTCCAGTTGACCAGAGTCCGGGGTCGTTTTCTACCAGTCCAAGAATATGCTCCCAAAGTCCGTCAAGGTTCTGGTCCGTGGTTGTGGTATTATAATGAAGAATGTCACGGTAAGCCTGACATTGGTAGACAGCTTCACGCAGGAGCGTGATGTTTCTTGTGTCCACAGCGTAATAGGCCAGAAACGGAGGAACCATATAGATAAAATCCGCCCTTGAGAAACGTGGTCGATCAGTTTCACGGAACGTGACATTGAACCTGACGCAGAGAGGATTGAACATACCAAAGCTCGACATAGCCAACCCGGTGCGAGATCGCCCCGTTCCAGGCCCTTGGTGCTTCCTGTGTCACATATTCATACTGGGCAGTCGCTGCGGCTCCAAAACGCTCATAGCCCATCAACTTTCCTAGAAGCACAGCGCTGACGCCCAAGCTTGCCGGATCACCCAGGGACCCATTGCCATCTGATAAGGCATTCGGCCCTGTCCCAATGACAATTTTTTCCGCCGCATATGCTAATGCACTAGGTAGATTCGACAACGAGAATGTAGCCTTTGCTGCCTCAAATGGAGAATCGCCAAACACGGATAATTCGGGATTGTACAACTCGAGGAGTGCCTCGGAAGCGGTACCAAACTCCCAGGAGTGGGTGGATATGTTGAGCGCAGCCTCGACGACTTGTTGGATAGGAAATCCAGGATCGAAAGGAAACGGATTTCGCTTTCGAAGTCGCAGGTTGGAAAGATGACTTGCGCGTGTGGCAGACCATTGTAAAGCGAAAAGAAAGAGAAGTAAGGGCAAGTGACGCATATCTCTGATAAAGTGTCCAAGCGAGGGGTCTTCAGCGTGCTCTGTGATCAAGAAGCTACGAGCGAAATATTTAAGAGAAAATGGGTAACCTTGTGATCGGGAACCATGTGGGATTTGGTAGTAATGAGCTAGGGTTGAGTACCACATGTCGAATTACAATCGGGTACCACTCAGCCATGTGAGCTGATCCAAAAGGAGTTGAATGTGGAAAGTACAGAAAAGCTGTGAATGTGGACACCATGAAACAGACTTTACGTCATTTGGAACATCAACATCACGTACGTACGGGCGAGCAGGACGTGCAAGATTGAAGGAAAATCCTCGTAATGAACGTCGATGAACCATCAGAGCGGGTCCCGAGTATTCGTTGTTTGAGGTTTTACCTATACCAAATCTTCCCATAATTCAATCTTTATATCAGTGCATTTTGTCAAAGTGAATAGAAACACGGATACTTGAATGATTAGCACGAAGAAATGCACTTTGAAGTGAGACATACATTGACGCACAGCGCGTATGATTCATGAAACAAACCCTTACGTTGGACTGAAAACGACCATTAGGAAAAAGAAAGACCGGTTATAGCGAGTTAAGGACGCGTGTGTAGCAGACTTACTCATAGCCATGACACCTTTTGATCTGTTAAGGCCTACCGTCGTCCCTTGAGAAGTGTAATCATGGCAACAAGCCTTCGACCCAAGAACAGCGATGCATGTTTGAGTAATATCGCGTTCTTCAACGACCCGCATCCCGAGATCATGACTGACGCCAGAGCCCAAGATTGTCTGGAAGCTCACTATTCCGGGTCGAACGAGCCAAAATGACAATTTACTAATAGCGTCCTGTTACTCTCTAATTGCAAACTCAATCTCTCGTAATGCCGTTTCTCCTCGCTCAGCGGCAACGTCAGTGAGGTACTTACTCAACCTAGATACAAGAATTTGTTACTACAGATGGAAGAATGCTGCGGCTTGAGGTTAAAATCATCATATTAGGGTAATACACAGTAGCTGATTTGAGGCGGATTTGAGGTCGGATTTGAGATTGGATTTGAGCTGTCTGCTCCAAAACCCACACGAAAACCACAGTTGGTTTTAAGCTGGTTTTCAGATGGATTTCAGTAGCATCGTCGGCACAAACCTATCGGAGTTTCAAATCCTATTCTTGGTCAGCATAGCCAAAAAAGAGGTACTGTCAGAAGAGCTGGAGTCTGAGCTTGAGGAAGCAGATAGTTCAGAGTCTGATTCTGACTCTGAATCAGAACTGGGGTTATATCAAAAAGAGCAGCTTCAGTTTCTACAATCAAGCTGACAAGGAAAGCCTGATGGAGTGCATCAACAGCCAACTGACAATCTATCTATGTTGGCATTACAGAATGTGTTGAAATTTGAAAGCAATGTCCTGTTACCAGATGGTCGACGCGTTGTTGACAGTTGTTGATGTCTTGAGTTGGACTGACAAGAAGAGAGTAAATATTGAATTTCCTGGTTTCCACATAAGGTGTCTTTCTAATTTTTGCATATACTAGTGGAGGAATAGGTAAAAAATATGATTTTGCATGGCTTAGCCCTTAGTGGTTGACCCCCCACTGTTAACAAACAAATTTTGATGCTTTTGACAACCTAAAAGATCACATCAGGGGATTTGAACTCCGCCACATTTTGTGATGACCGTAACCCGTCTTCACTCCTTTCGTTATCTTGTGATTCTTCTTACCTTACCCAACCTCTGGCTACTACCATTACCAACAGTATATAAACCATGTACCCGTTGTTATCCGGTAGCTTTTTGACAATTATAGGACTTATCCCAGTTCTATCAATTGACTAAGCCTCTAGTGTGATGGACACCGTAACAGCTCGCTGTCCTCACATATTTTGAACTCCTAAAAAGTCCTACTAGCTTTATTCTGACTCTCGTGTCTTGGAACCACCACAGTCTGATCAACTGCGGACCCCCCGGCATCATGAGTCAACTCTAAAAAATTCTCATTACTAACAACTATGCACACCAGACAATCCTCCCAAAACCAACAGTCAGGGATGTCAGCTCGTCGACTCAGCCCAACAGCTATTTGCCACACCGGACCGCTCAGACGACCTGGAGCAAAGGAAGAGACAGGCACCAAGGCGACGGATCCAGGACCTGCCATGCGTGCTGATACCACCATGATGCCCACTAAAATGGAAGTGGATGACGCCGAGCTTCCTGCCAGTGGTGAAGATGATCCCGCTGTGGACATCAAACCTGAGCGCTCAGACAAGTCGAGCTCAGTGCCAGATGGTGACGACCATTGCTATGTATCTACCATAGAACCCAATGTCAGGGGACTTCCATTTTGGGATCTCCGGAATTGTTCCAGAGCAGTCCGGAGATTTCCGGACTTCCATTTTGGGATGTTCTGGAGCTATCTCCATTTTGGGACCTCCAGAGTTGTCCAGGAATAGTCCAGAGATTTCCGGACCTCCTCTGGGGTTAGGGTTTAGGCGTGGTCATGCTGTACAGTACATTTCCAC
>JAGGAU010008523.1:0-17531 GCA_017657275.1 Termitomyces sp. T108 | reverse complement strand
AGAATCCTGGTGCCATCACACAACTTCTTGCATAAACCCCAGGCTCTAACAAGGACTCCTGCATCATGACTTGCCCTGGAGCCCAAGCATGTGCTCCGGACCCTCTCCTCTGTTCCTCATATATAAGTCATGCATCTGGTACAGTAGTGTTTATATTGCCCATCTTTTCTGGTCTCTAGTCCAGTTCTCTTATCATTTCCATTGATCTTGTCTATCTCATCTCTATTTCCCAATTTATCTTGTACTCAACTCATTCTAGTTTCTATTTTTTTATCACTCATCTTGTTCTCAATCCAATTTATCTTGTTTCCCTCTTCCAGTCTTCTTCTCTAAGTCTCTGTCTCTGCCTCTTTCTCTTTCTCTCTTCTTCTATCCTTCTTTTTCTCTTTGTCTTCATTTTCCTCTAAGTCTCTGACTCTCTTAATTGCACCTTGCCTTTTTCTTTCAACCTCCAGCCTTGCCAGGACTTAATGAGTCCTGCATCTGAACTCTGGCCTACCCAGCACTTGCTTCCCTGGAATTTATCTTTAGCCCTGGAGCTCACTCCTAACTCCCAAAGTTTCCTTAACAGCTCCCTGGACTAGCTTCAGTCTCTTTGTACTTGCTCTTTTCCCCTCAATCCTGGTTTGTACACCATGCCCACAATTCTGATTGAGTATATAGACTTTGTGTGCACCAAGTAAGGGTTTGCCCAGTGGTCTGAGCCCCTGTGATCAGCGGAACTTGACAAGTTCATTGGCACTGGCTCTACTTTATCAACTTTATCCAATGTCTGGTAACTGCCATCTCCTTGATGGTTTTATATCCAAGTGTCAGTTCCCTGTGCATTTGCTTACTTATAGTCTTGGATTGTAGAGTTGCCCAACTAGTTGATAGATGCTATTGGCAACTCTGGTAAATTTTCAAGTTTCATCCCTTGTGTTAGATGTTTTTGACATACACCACTGGTAACTTCTTTTCCATTCTGTGCATTCAAGTTGAATTATTAGCAAGCTTATTCCTTTCAATTGCTAAGCTGTCTATTCTACTTTTACCTTTTCAGTTGCTAAGCAGCTAGCATTAAGCTGTCTATTCTACTTTTACCTTTTCAGTTGCTAAGCAGCTAGCACTTCATACATGCCAGCAGCCTAGTAACCTCCCCCAACATTGCAAGTTAGCGCTCCTTACAGTACAACTAAGTACATTACCACCTCCCAGTCACCAGAAGTCTAGCACCTGCACTTATAGCAGAATTTTGGTTTAGCACTTGATTGCTAAGCACTTCCTTTATCCCTCTTAAAACTTACCAAAACCTTTAGCCTCATGAGTAGCTGAAACCCTGCTGCACATGCTCAATGCTACTCTACATGAGGCACTAGGTGGCAGTTATCTTGCACAGTACCTAGCAACTTTTAAGTGTCATCACTTCTATAGTTGCTATGCCAGCCTCCCCTTTTCAGCAAGATTTACATTGACACTATGCATATGCCAAATGTCAAGTTCTACTGACCATGGGGGCTCAGACCACCAAGCAAGTCCTTACTTGGTGAACGCAAAGTCTATGCACACAGTTAGCATTGTGAGATGTGGCATACAGACCAGGAATTAAGGAAAAGAAGTGAGTACAGAGAGGGCATGGCTGGTCTAGAAAGCTAAGAAGGGAGCTCCAGGGTTCAGAGACAAGCTCCAGGGCTGAGAACAAGTTCTAAGAGCAAGTACTAAGGAGCTGAGGTTGAGTGTAGGGACTCTTTAAGTCCTGGGGCTGAAGTCAAAAGAGGCGGGTTAGAAACATGACCAAGATAAGTTAGGGACACTTAGAGAGCAAGAAAAAATGGAAAGAGAGTGTCAAGTTCTGCTGACCATGGGGGCTCAGACCACTGGGCAAATCCTTACTTGGTGCATGTGAAGTCTACATGCACAACTGAGGGGCAGGCATGGCAGTACGGACCGGAACTGAAGGGCAAGGGTGAGGGTGGAGGGATTGAGACTGGTCCAGGAGACTGTCAAGGAAGCTCCGGGGTCTGGGGACAAGTTCCAGGGCTTGGTGTAAGTCCCGAAAGCAAGTGTGAGGAGGGTCGAGGTTCAGGTGCAGGACCCACTAAGTCCTGGAGCTGGAGAAAGATGGGAAAAGGGTGAAAGAGTTAAGACTTGAGGAGAGAAGAGACAAGAGTCGAGACGGAAAAGAGGGAAAAAGGAAAACGGAGAGAAACTTAGAGAAAATAGACTGAAAAGGGACTTAGAAGAGAAAAAAACCAGGGATGAAAAGCAAATAAATTGAGACAGAATGAGACAAGTAATAAGATAGGAAGAGAATGAGTTGAGTTAAGTAGGAAATACAGAAGAAATGGAGATGTGATAAGAGAAGTAGAATGGAATAATAGCTGAGCAAACTAGAGACTGAGATGGGCAATATCAACACTACTGTACCATACGCTACATTACAACTTATATATGTGGGGTCAGGCATGCTTCGGGGCTTAGGCCCAGGCTCTGTGGCAAGTCACGGCGCAGGGATCTTTGCTGGAGCCCAGGGTTTGTGCAAAGAGCAGCATGGGAGTGCTGGGGCCCTTGCTGAAGCCCAGGGATCATGCAAGGGCGCTGCGGGTGTTGACATTGGTTGAGTTGCATAAAGGAAACTCACACAAAGGAAGGGCCTTGCTTTGGGAGCATGGAGGCATGGATGGTGTGGGGAGGTGAGGAGTCGACTGAACAGGAGGCACGGGGTGCAGGGTCCAGGCCGGGTGATGCGTTGATGCACAAGTCATGGTGGTTGTCCAATTGGGAAAGGAAACGTCAGGGTGTGCCAGTGATGGGTCGGGAATTGCCGGGTCGATGGCTGGGGATTGCCAGGGCAGGCGCTGACGGTGGCGTGGGCCTCCAGGGTTTGCTGGAGTCAGCACCAAGGTGGCGTATACGGGCGGTGATGGCCATTGATGGCTGTTGATGCGCTGATGGCTGCTGGAGAGGACCGGTCTGGGCCCGGGGTTTGTGGGGCTGTCCTGGTGAGTTTGGGTACCAGGGCCAGGGCTGGGTACCGGCAGTGGTTGGCAATTTACCAGCAGTGGTGGCAGATTGTGACAGAGAGAGTGAAAGAGGCAAAAGACTTAGAGATGCAGACTAAAGAAAGGAAACAAGATAGATTGAGAATTTAGCAAAACAAGCAGAGACTAGAATAGAAATAAAGCGAGTTAAGCAA
This sequence comes from Termitomyces sp. T108, assembly GCA_017657275.1. Taxonomy (NCBI): domain Eukaryota; kingdom Fungi; phylum Basidiomycota; class Agaricomycetes; order Agaricales; family Lyophyllaceae; genus Termitomyces; species Termitomyces sp. T108. The sequence goes on along the minus strand of JAGGAU010008523.1, from coordinate 14,356 downwards.
GAGATAAATGAGAATATAAATGAGAATATAAATGAGATAGAGATGAATTGATGAGAAGTATGAATATGAGAACTAGACAAAGAAATATGGACACTTAGGCAATATCAACACTACTATACCAGATGCTATGCTATAGTTTATATATGTGGGGTAGGTAGGCTCTGGAGCACAGGTCTGGGCTCTGAGTGAGTTGCGGTGCAAAAGTTCTTACTGGAGCCTGGGGTTTGTGCAAGGAGTTATGCAAGAAGTTATGCAAGGATATCAAGGCTCTTGCTGAAGCCCAGAAACCATGCAAAAATGCTGTGGGTATTGGTGTTGGCTCCCCACCCATTCCATGCCTCCCATGCTTCCAAAGCAAGACCACTCCTTTGTAAGCTTCCTTTATGCCACTTGACCAACATCAATGCCTGCAGTGCCCTTGCATAATCACCGGGCTTCGGCAAGAGTCCCGGCACCTCCACACAACTCCTTGCACAAACCCTGAGCTTCAGCAAGAACTCCTGTGTTGCAATGCACCCTGAAGCCCAGGCCTGTATTTCAGAACCTACCTGCTCTCCTTGTATATAGGTTGTAGTATAGCATCTGGGATGGTAGTGTTGATATTGCCTATCTTTCCATATTTTCTAGTCCAGCTCTCATACTCTTACTCTCTCCATTGATCTTATCCATCTCATTTCTATTCCTCATTTGTCTCATACTCAACTCATCTTATTCTTTACTCTCATATTACTTGTCTCATTCTTGACTCAATCTATCTTGTTTCTCTCTCCTGGTCTTCCTCTCTAAGTCTCATCTTCTCTCTCTCTCTCTCTTTCTCTGCCTCTCTCTCTTCTCTAAGTCTTTGATTTTTCTTGGTCACATCCCCACCCTTTTTCCTTGACTTCAGCCCCAGGACTTGACAAGTCCCATGTCTTTCCCTCCCCCCAAACTCCTGGTTTGTACACCACACCCCATGACTCTGGTTGTGTGCATAGACTTCATGTTTGCCAAGTAAGAATTCACCCAGTGGTCTGAGTCCCTGTGGTTAGCAGAACCTGACAGGTGCCTGCTACTTTCAACAGGACAATGACCCCAAACACAACTTCAAGAGGGCTAACAAGTGGTTTAAAGACAACAACTTTGATGTCCTCTGGTGGCCAGCCCAATCCCCTGATCTTAACCCTATTGAACACCTCTGGGAGTACCTCAAGGAGCAGCTTAGGCAGTATAAAACACCTCCTCATGGTATGCATGAATTGTGAGAGATGGTTGCAAAGGAGTGGGATGGAATACCAGCAGAAGTATGCCAAAGACTGATAGAAAGCATGCCTAGAAGGATTCAAGCAGTTATCAAGGCAAATGGAGGACATACAAAGTACTAAATACCAAAATTAGAGATGCTCAAAAAACTGTCCCAATGAGTGAATATTTTAAAATGGCCATTACTCCATCAGTTTTGATTTAAATTACATAAGCTAAGATGCAATTTGTAGCTGCAATGCCATAGTATTTTACATGATTTAACCAGAATTTTTCCAATCTTTCATGCCAATGTCATCCTTCAAAAAGTATAAAACATTGTTGAGCCACTGTACATTGCTGCTATACAATACTCTGAAACTGATCTGGCTCAGTCTGGGACAAGGCTCTCCCAGGTACTTAAGCCATAGCTAGACAACATGTACAGTTGTCTTGATATTGCCAAAACACAGAATGCTTTTGCCTTACTTCATTTTAACTTGTGCCTCCCAGCCTCTGAACTTGTTTCTACTTTGTCTTGTTTCCATTCCCAACTTTGACTCTCTTTTCTTGGCTAAATCTTCTTAGAACTCATCTTGATCCCAATCTTGCCTCATCAGACTCCAAGACCTTTTTCTAGACTCCATCCTCATCACTTTGCCCATAAATCACTCTCCTCTTACTGCTATTATAAGTCCATCATCCCTTGTTGTATCTGACTCCTCCTCAAACCCCCAAAACTCACATAACTTGCCCCCCAGACCACCTCTTTTGACCCCTCTAATATCCCAGACCTCTATCCATCACTCCTTAACCACTCCCAACTCCACTAAACCACTCCTGGACTTTGTCTCTTGACTCAGAAACCTGTGTATTTAGCCACCTTAAGTCTACCTCATAAGGTCTTGCTTAGGAAGAAGCCCCTGCAGTCAACAGAACCTGACACTTGAGATTCTCTCCTTTAGTTCCTTCTATCTTTGTTTAGGTAAATGCATTATTAGCATGTTCAGTAAACCTCCATGTCAGATGCTTGACCAGGTTAGAAACATATGTAGAAGTATGTAATAATATTGCTAGGACTGGGGATGTTCCATTCTCTAGTTCTATTTATATACTACATTGGACACACTATGACTACAATGTATTGACTAATAAGGCCAGTATATATATACTAAGCACTAATGAGTAAGCAACAATCAGTGTGAGTAAGCCAGCCAATGGCATAAAGGCCTGTGCTGACAAGTAGAGTGGGTCCAAAGACCAGCTGATCTGTCAGATAATGATGCCAGGGGAGCTGAGTAGGACTAGAGTGGTCCAGATGGTGGCTAGATAGAGGTGCCAATGTCAACACAAACTAAGCAAGGCTAGAGTAGATGGTCTAAGAACTTGGCCCCTGACAAAGTCAGCCTCTGATTCTCAATGCCCTTTATCATGTAATGTGATTAATGACTCTTGCAGTATTTGTACTCATTCTGAACATGCCAGACATGTATGGCATTACATTGTGATGCTGCTACCTATCCTGAAAGTCTTCCAGCAAAGGATGCAGCATACTCACAAAGCAACAAATTAGGAACTAGCAAAATGAATGATATCAAAATCATTCTAGACATGCAGCAAGTTATGAAATCTTGCATTGCAGACATGCATCTGCTATATGTGGTAGATTTCCATGCCTTTCTTATGGTATTTGAAGCATAATCACTGAGCTATAACTTTTGGTCCTCATCTTGAAGGGCCATCTGCAAGGTTGCTATCTGTGGAAATCTAAGATATGCTGATTCATATGCCATGCATTTGTGAATTGGAAACTATATTGTATAGGATAAAATTTGATGCAGAATTTCTTGAGCAGCCTGCAGCAAGAGCCTACACATTCTTTGTTGTCTAATTTGATCTCTATGTGGCAATTCTTGAAACTAGAGGAGATTGATATCTGTACTGTCATGTTGACACCCACTATCTGAGCTCATCCCAATGTCTTGTTCAGGTGTAGCCCATCCTGGTAACCAGCTCTCAGGCTAGCCATTTTCTATTTAGAACTAAGTCAATACCTGTCACAACCTGCCCTGGAGCACACCATAGAACCCCAGAACACTCCCACCAACTGCCCAAATCACTCCAACTCTGACACAACTGCATCTGCCCCTTAACCTGCCTAGTTCACTGCTGATGATGCCCAAAAGTTACTAGGTACTGTTTGAGAAACAGCAATCTAGCACCTTGAAATGAGTAGTGTTGAGCAGTTGCTAAGATAATGTAAGAGTCCTGGGCAGGATCCCGTTGCTTGTGGTGGTGTAAGTGGAATAATATGGAAGAATGAATGCTTAGCAACTTATGCTAAATTGTGGACCTGCAGCAGATGCAAGGCACTAGACTTGGCAACATATAGGCAGTAGTGTACCCAAATGGTACCATTGGCAATTGAGAGTGCTAGCTGACAAGGTGTATGGCAACTAAGAACTAAGACTGCTGGCATCAGTGGAGCACTAGCTGCTGAGAGGCCTTAGCAACTCGAGAGCAAGATGGTAAACAGATGACTTAGCAACTAGGTAATGATGAGCCACACTAAAGTTAAATGTGTGCAATGGAGGTCTATTGTTCTTTCTATGATAAAGATACACTATTTATAAGGCACTAGGACACCATTGCTAGCTGCACAAGGTAAATGAAATAAATCAAAAGCTAACACAAGTAATGGAAAAGAAATCAGTAGATTGCTAACAGCATCTGTCAGTTAGTATAACAACTCTATACTTTCAAACTATAAGCAGTCAAATGCACAGGGAACTGGTCTTTAAGTGTGGAAACATCAAGGAGGCATCTGTCCAGTAAAACATCATCAAAAGACAGGCAACACTTAAAAGTTGCTAGGCCTCAGCAGGCATTGCTAAGGTGGGGCATGTGATGATGTGCTGCTAACATCATGTGATTGATTGGCAACATCCATATGATCTGTGGGCTGATGACCAGGTAGATCTGATGCAGCTAATCAGATAGTGGTAATCTAATTATGATGCATAATAATTAGTTGATCAGCTGCACCAGATCAGGTGCACTTCTGTATTCCATGACTGGCATGTCATGTTCTTGTTTAGTGCTAGGATTCAAACTAGTGCTAAAATCAGGCTTTAGTGCACTCAGCCCAGCCAGATACTTATTACCACCCTTCCAACCCTGCCTTAACAGACCCCCTGGCAATTACCAACTCACAGATTGCCAATTCTTGACCCTAACCCAATGCATCAATCAACTCTTGCCAATCTTCACACACATCACCCATGTCAACCTCCAGCAATCCCTGAGCATACTTAATCATCCATGCCAGCTCACCTCAGCAATCATTTCAGCAATCACAGCTGGCACCTGACAACAGATCTGCTCAACATGCTAACTCTGATATGCCAATACCCACAAACAGACTCAAGAACCTTTCATACAGTCCCAGAAGACTTGCCAACACATTTCAGGGTTCTATACCACACCCCCATACAGTATCCCAGGACTAATCTGATTTCTGAAACAAGCTGTCAGGTTCTGCTAACCATGGGGGCTCAGGCTACTGGGCGATTCCTTACATGGTGGACATGAAGTCTACTTGCAAGCGGTGTTGCTCAAGCATGGGGTGTCTGGACTGGGAGCAGGGGCTGAGTACGTATGGGGGTGTCACAACTGCCAAACCACCACCAGTACCCAACCCCGGCCCTGGCCCCGGTACGTCCAAAGTCACCAGACCAGCTCCACAAAGCCTGGGCCCAGACCGCTACCACCAAGACCGGCCATCAGCGGCCATTGGCCCCCATCACTGCCTATGCACGCCACATCAACACCACCCTGGCAATCCCTGACCACCTGCGCCACCATCAGCGCCGACCCTGGCAATCCCCAGCCCATTACCGCCCATCAACACCACATCAACGCCAACCCTAGCAATCTCCGGCACCCTTCCATCTGAACTAGGCAATCCCCGCATGCCTCACATCAACGCATCACACTGGCCTGAACCTTGTGCCCTGCGACTTGGTCGACTCCTCACCTCCCTATATTGTCCATGCCTCCCATGCTCCCAAAACAAGGCCTCTCCTTTGTGAGTTTTCTTTACACCACCAACATCTGCAGCACCCTTGCATGACCCCCAGGCTTCAGCAAAAGCCCTGGCATGCCTTGCACAAACCCTGGGCTCCAGCAAGGATCCCTGCCCTGTGACTCACCATGGAGCCCAGGCCTGAGCCCCGGAGCACGCCCACCTCCTCATATATAAGCCATAGCATAGTATCTGGTACTTTAGTGTTGATATTGCCCATTTCCCAGTCTCTAGTTTGCCCAGTTATTGTTTTAATTTAACTCTCTTATCATGTCTCTGCTTTTCCACTATCTCATACTTGACTTGTCTTGTCTTTCTTATCTTATCACTCATCTTGTCTCATCTTCAATCTATTTGTTTTTCATCTCCAGCCCTTTCTCTAAGCTTCTCTCCGTCTTTCTCCTTCTTTCTCCTCCGTCTCATCTTTTGCCTCTTCTCTCTTCTAGCCTTGACTCTCTCACCCTCCCTCCATCTTTCTTCAGCCCCAGGACTTAGCAAGTCCCACGCCTGAACCCTGGCCCACCTGCACACTTGCTTCTGGGACTTATACCAAGCCCCAGAGCTTGCTCCTGGACCCCAGAGTTCCCTTGACAGTCCCCCTGTTCCCACCCTCACCCCCTCATTCCCGGTTCATATGCCATGCCCACCCCTTCAGTTGTGCGTGTAGACTTTGTGCACGCCAAGTAAGGATTTGCCCAGTGGTCTGAGCCCCCATAGTCAGCAGAACCTGACAGGGGGAGTGGTAAAAAATACTACAGGGCTGAAAAGGAAACTCCGGGGTTAGGGAGCAGGCTCTGGGAGGTAAGGGTGAGCTCCAGGGTGGAAGGCAAGTCTCAGGGGTTGGTTTCAGGGTTGGGCTTGGTGGAAGAAGAGAGAGGGTTCACAAATTAGGCTAGGCAGGGTCTAATGGAGGAGAGATAGAGAGAAAGGGGAAAAGGGGAAAGGGAAACAGAGATCAGGAGGAAGAGACAAGACTGAGAGGCAGAAACCAGAGAGAAGGGAAAGGAAATAGATTGCAAGACAAAGGGGAAGGGAAGTAGCAATAATAAAAGAGGACTGAGTACGGGAAGAGTAGTGAACCGGAGATGAGATGAGTCGACAAGATGGTGAAAAGAGATGCTGAGGAGATGAGACAAACAAGTACTAAACATAGGCAATATCAACACTGCTCTACTAAATGCTTGCAGGGACCTTATATACTGACTACAGGTTCAAGAATTGGTCCAGGGGACATAGGAAGCTGTGGAGGTCACCATGGGTGTCAGGTAGTGTGCAGCAGCTATGCTGCTGCTTTGAAGGTCATGGTGGCGCTGTGCAGGGAAGATGTGGCACCATGGGGGTGCGGCAAGGTGGAACATGGACTGGTGCTTTGTGAGGTGTGAGGTGTGATGCTAGGCAATGCATGGTACATTAGAATGAGGCGCAGTGGTGCATTATGCGTGGAATGATGCATAGTGATGCGTGACGTGTCAAATGATGCATGTGGTGTCATGTTATTGCATCCCAGGGCCACCCAGGGTTGTTGGTGATGTTCAGGGCAGGGATTGCCAGTTGATTGGGGTGATGGCTGTGTCAAGGGTTGGTGATGTCTGGGGCAGAGACTGCCAGCGATTGGGGTGATGGCCGTGGGGGTTGCTGGCAGTTGGAGTGATGGCCATATCAGGGGGTTGGTTGGATTCTCCTGGAGTCAGGTTGTGTGAGCAGCCCTTGGGGTTGTGCAAGGTGGTTTGAGGGTTTGGCCTAGGATGGAGTCATAACACAAGCCCTTTCTCTTCCAATATTTAAGCCATAGTCAACCAACTTGTACATTAGTCTTGATATTGCTGAATACAGAATCATCTTATCTGTCAGGGGACTTCCATTTTGGGACCTCCAGAATTGTTCTAGGGCAGTCCAGAGATTTCTGGACTTCTATTTTGGGACGTTCTGGAGCTGTTTCCATTTTGGGACCTTTGGAGTTGTCCAGGAATAGTCCAGAGATTCTCGGACCTCCTCTGGGGTTAGAATTTAGGTGCAGTCATGCTGTACAATACATTCCCATGCTTCCACGCCTGCACCTGATGCGCTGCACTCTGGCAGAGGAGTCCTTAGACTTGTTCTCTTTGGATTCCTCTCTGCCAAGTAATTAGCTACATTTCCTGTTGTACAGTACCATCCTAATACACTTCGGATTCCCCTCTGCCAGTTGTGTGACTTAGCCGCAACCTCCAGAGGTCGCCCTTACATTATCTCACTTTGATTAACTTATACTCTCCATGAACTATCTTAGTCTTTGAACCTCTCTCTATTCTGCCTTGTTTTCATCATTCTATCTGACTTCAACTCTATTTTCTTTACTTAGTCTTTTTAAAAACTCATCCCAACCCCTGATCTTGCCTTGCCTCCCCCTGAGACCTCTTCTTGGACTTTGTCAGGTTCCATTGACTGTGGAGGCTTCTTCCTAAGCGAGACCTTACAAGGCAGACTTAAGGTAGCTACAATTACAAAGTCCTATGTGATTACAAGATCCGGGGTTGGTTCCAGGACTAGTGCAGATGAATCTGGCTATGTAAAAGAGTAAAGGGGTTAGGTCCGGGCTATGGAAGCAAGTCCAAGGTTGTGCCAGGGTTCCGGGGGTACAAGGCATGGGTCTGGGACTACTGAGGTGAGTCTGGGCTTGGTCTGGGGAAGGCAAGGTGAGGCCAGGGCAAGACAAGCCATGAAGGGGAAAAGAGATAAGAAAAGTGAACAAAGAATGAGACAAGATTGAACAAGGAAAAGGAGTCAAGGACGGGAGCAAAGAAAATAGACTGAGAAGAAAGAAAGACTTGGAGAAGATAGAATGGAAGTTGACAGGAGTAAACTGAGAGACTGAGACGAGATACAATAGTACGAGGCGAAGGAAATGGGACAAGATAGTTTTCAATATCAACACTAGCGTACAGGTTGTCTACATAGGCCTTAAATACTGTGGACTCCGGGGTGGCGGGCTCAGGGTGGCAGGCTCAGCCTGGTTCCATGTTGGGTGTTGGGCGTGATTGCTGGAGTGATTGCTGGGTGATGCGGATGATGGTGGTCGGGCCATAACTGCGGGTGTTGAGCATGATTGCTGGGTGACAAGACTGATCACTGGGGGATGCCGAGGTGATCTGTCGAGGGCGGCCCATGCCGTGGGAGGTTCCAGGTTGATGCGGGAGGTTGCAGTGATTGCTGGGTGTCAGGATCAAGGGGGTGGCAAACCCAGGAGTGACAGGTGTTACTGTGGCCTGTCGCGGCATCATGATGGGTGGCGGGGGCAGTTGGCGTTGTCCCAGGGGAGTAGGGGGTGTTGGTGGTGTTGTCCCCAGGGTGGTGGGCGAGCTCCGGGAGTGGGTCATGACAGACTTCACCCTCACTCTTATTGTAACTCTGTCATCCCTGGTGTACCCAACCTCCTCTCAAAACTTCCAGGACTCATTAAAAGCTTGGAGCCACTTTGGACCCATCCCTTGATCTAGGAATCCATATACCCAGCTACTTCAAGTCTATCTTATAAAGTCTTGCTTAGAAAGAAGTTCCTGCAGTCAACAGAATCTGACATAACATCAAAACTTCCCTTACTACCATTTTTGATAGCTACATATGTGCTGATATACTACCAAACCAATGTCTATGGCCAACCAATCTCCCACCCTGAGTATTTGGTAGGCACTCCCCAACCTTTGTACTCATCCCTACTTATTGAACTTCACCCTCAACCCTGATTCTAGGGCCTGAAATGTGCAGGGCCATTGTACAGCTCCTTCATAGCTAAGAACCCTCAATCAACTGGCAATTTGGTGCTCTCTACAACTCTCACTATGCCTAAGTACTCTCAGTCAGGCTTCTTCATAGGCAGCAACCACACTCTTTGCTCCTGGAGCTTCCTACACCCAACTCATACCCTTTCCACCTCCCTAGGATTATCACCAATGATACAACAGCATCTTATAATGACTTAGGACTACTCTCCTGGAATTCACAAGAAGGGCCCAGGCACTCTTTGATGTTTTAAAACAGGTGCACCCTAAAGAATCCCTGGAAGATTGGGCACATTGACTCTTTGACCTCCACAAATAATATGAAGTAGGACAGCTCTCAAAAGGACTGCAGAGTATCTTTCAGCAGAACCTTCTCAAGTGCCAGGAACTTCACAACCTTGTCAATGAAATACACATCTGAAACCTTCAAGAACCTCTTCAATCTGGCCCAGTCCTTCCACATTCAAAGGGAATGCCCCTGAACCCAGACACTACAGAGGCACTAGAACAGCACAACCAGGAGGAGCTCAATGCCACCTCTGCCACTCTACATGCTCTTAACTCCCAGAGGAAGCTGTTCAAGCAACTTATGGTGCAAATGGTAGGTTTTTCTGCCCACAAAAGAGCTAACTCAGTATCCAGCACCTTCTGAACTTGGGGGCAGATGTTCCATAAGGATACTGCTACCACACCACTACCACAATAACAACAACTGCTCAAACAACACTCTCTGCTATATTAACAAACCAGTGCCCCCTCACTCAGCACCAGCACCATTTTTCTGCAATCAATCCCTGCACTTTGACTGCTAACAAACCCAGAGACATAGCACCCTGCCCCTGTTGGAACTCTGCTACTTTGACCCAGGATCACAAAGGCCCCACTCAAAACCTCCACAACTGTCATGACCTGCTCCTGAAGCACAACCTACCACACTGAGACATACCACTAACCCACCAGTTGCTCTGCCAACCACTCCAATAACCCCACCCACTTACCACACTCATCCCAGCCCTGGGTTTGCTGCCCTCCCAACTCTGACCTAGCAAATCACCCAGCAATTACTGCCTGCAGATTACTAGACCCCAACCCTGAAGTTAATCTATCACTTGGCTCCCAGCAACTGCTACACCTGGCATTGGCATCAGTCAGTCTTGGCAAACCCCGCATGCAGCACCTGACACCCAGCAATCACCTTGAGCCATTTGGCAATTACTCAGCAATTACTCCGAGCAACCCACAGCTGACACCTGATATCAGACCCATCTCGAACCAGCCTATTCAGTAAGAAGACAGGCATACAGTTGCAGATGCATTGCAAATATGTCCCAGAGTCCTTTGTAGTATGACTTACACAGTACTCCAGGGCTGATCTGACTCAGTCCAAGACCCCCAGTATTTAAGGCATAGCTAGGTAGCATGTACAGATAGTCTTAATATTGAACCCATTGCCTGATATTCTGCCTTGTTATTTGTTTGTATCTACTCCAGTTATCTTATCTGTTTTGTGAACTCCTCTATTCATTCTAATTCTCTTTCATTTCTGAACTTGCCTCATTTTGTCTCATTTTTGTTGAATCCTCTTGTCTCATCTCCATTTTGTCTCAATTTCCTTTAAGCTTGTCTTGTTCCCCATCTTACCTTGCTTTTCCCTGGACCAAGCCTAGAGCTCACCCTACTACCTTCTGATCAATGCCCCTCATCCCAGAGCACCTTGCATATCCCTGGACTTGTACTAGCAACTTGGGACTGCCCCCTTACCAGTCCCTAAGCCAACCCACACTTTGCCCACCCTGGAACTAACCCTGGACTCTGTCTCCACATAGGACTTTGTTTTCATAACCACCTTGAGTCTGCTCTATAAGGTCTTGCTTAGGAAAGAAGCTCCTGCAGTCAACAGAACCTGACAACAACCACTGCCAAAACCCCCACAAGGATTTATAGGACTACTCTAGCCCTTCTACAATCAAGAGCTATTACAGTGACTACTGGGGCCACTCTGACCACTACCTAGACAATCTTCAGCACCCCCAAACAACTCCAGTAACCTAGGCCTACCCCTAGAAGGACCCCCCACCTTGATGGAACCCTGGATCATCTCTTAGTGGAGGAAAATCCCCTGACAATGGACTTCCAAGAGGCTGAGGCCTGCAATAGGTGCTTTCTCACCCCCTCAGGGCAGGAACCACCACCACTACTACTACTACTACTACTACCACTACTACTACTACTACTACTACTACAATGCCAGACCCCCACCTTGCAACTCCAGGCCTCTGAACAACACCTTTGATGTCTTTGCTCAAGAAAGAAAGTTGGACATACAAAAGCCTGGACCCTTCACTGCTTTTGATTCCTGTAAATGGAGATTTTATTTTATCCAGTGTCTAAACATGTTCCAAGCCAAACCTGTCACCTTCCAACTCAAAAACTGCCATGTTGGAAGTTTGGAGTATTCAACACCATGGCCAAGGCTTAAGACAACTTGTTCAAATCTGGATGTGCTCTAACAAACAGTTCACCACCTTCATTGTGTACTTGAAGAAAGTCTTCAATGCATCAAGGACATTCTCTGACTAACCCCTAAACAACCCACCTATGATGAGTACAAAGCTCTCATCAGATTGACCAACAATACTGGAAAAACTACAGCAAGTACAGCACCTTTGTCAAGAGATGCACCAAATGACCTCACCATGACATCATCTCTTGTTTCATCCTGACTTGACTTGCTCCAAAATGTCTTGAATCAATTCAGACAAGTTTCACATCTTTTTGTACTTGTAGTACTGTATGCGCTATAGTTCAAATTGCCTTGGCATTTGAACTATAGGTATGTCTGCTTATAAAATAGTCTACTAAATAAAATTGCCTTTGCATTTGAACTATAGTTTCTATAAGTTGTAACTTATATTGGTTCCAAGATATAATCACACTTTGCACCATGCTTTGTCAACCTTCCACACTCAATAGGAAACCTCTAGGAAACAAACCTGGCAAGTGGGCTTCTCTAACAATACTAATAACCCTCATCTACAAGATTCCATCCTGTCCTCCGCTTCCAAAGCCTGACCCCCTTTCAACTAGAACTTGATCAACAACAACTAATCCCCAGCAGCCTGATCACCTGCCCAATTGAATGCCAGCAATGTCATTGAGGCAAACCTATTATACTAGATGCTCCAATCAATAGTTCTGAACTTCTAAAAAATGAAAATGCTTTTTAGGCTAACTGCCTCCAGAAATCCAACAAGCCATAAATTGACATACCCTTCAACATTTGAGAACAATGATGAAGGGAGGGCTTCTGCATCTTATGGGGGGAGAAGGGATACTTCATTGGAGAATGTCTGAAACACCCTGCTATAAATTGTGCTGTGTGGACCTTTGAAGATGAAGAGTGTGAATATCAGTTCTAAAAAAAATGACCCAGCAATTTAAAACTGGAGAACCTCCTAAATTATGGCATCTTCTCCACCCCAGTATCACATCTTCATGCCACAGTTATAGCTCTAGATACTCCCTTGATTTTCTTCTCCTTACACTTCGTGCAATCTCTCTTTCTATGCACCACTATTATCCTCTTCAAAAAAACTATCAACACCCTCATTAATAGTGGTGCTACTAACAATCTCAGCAATAAAGCCTGAGCTGCTCTTGCTCCCAGACCCCTCCAAAGACTCTCCATTCCCATCCATCTCCAACTCTTTAATGGAGATGCTTCCTCCACCAGCAATATTACATACTTTGTCTGACTTCTCGTCACTTTTGCTAATGATCTACAGCAGGAACTCTGGTTACTCATTATTAAGCTCCATGCTTCCACCTCCCTTATCCTGGGACTCCTCTGGCTCCACAGCACAAATTCCTAGATCAACTAGCAGAATCTTACAATCCACTTTAATCAAGAAACTACACCATCTTGCAATTCCATCTCTTTCAATCTACCTTGATCTCTGCAACTACTCTGAGCTTTCCAGACCCCCAATAAAGAATCTCTGGCACATGCTCTCTTGCATTCTAGCTTGACCTAGTCATTTGTTATTAATACTAGGCTGAGCAACTCCCTGGAAGCCCTACCAGCTTTTATTGATAGTAGAGCAACTAAGACCTTCATCAGTAATTGACTGACCCTCCTGCACTAAGATGTTGGCAAACCTCTGGAACTCTAGCTATTTAATGGGCACCCTGTGCCCTCTGAACCCATTACCAAGTCCCACTCCAATATTCTCACCTTGGACAATGGCCTCCAGTTTCCTGTTGATTTCTTCACTGCTAGTGCTGAAAAGTATTTCTATGGAGAAAAGTATAAAAGAAAGCTGTTATGCCACTTCTGAAGTGCCAATTAAAAGTCTTTGAAAGGCTAAGCTGCACAAAAAAGTGTATTGTGTGCTAGAGCACTACTATGAATAAGGTGTCAATATTGAATGGATTTAATTATATTGCCTATAGAAAAGGTATTGCTTTTAGGGCATCCACATCACTGGTAGCAACAAGCCTAATGTATTGTGTAGGATTTGTCTTCTAGTTAAAGACCAAGGTTCACAATAGACATCATCTATGCTTCAAGCATTCCAAACTCTTTGCTTACATCACAAAGTGCTTGTTTTTCCTACTTTTGCAGGGGCTTATAGGGTGATGCTGTAATTGTCTCACTAGCTTGTAAAATAGTGGGATTCTGTCAAGTTCTGCTGACTATGGAGGCTCAGACCACTGGGCAAATCTGTCAGGTTCCGCTGACTGCGGGGGCTTCTTCCTAAGCGAGACCTTACAAGGCAGACTCAAGGTAGCTATGGGCACAAAGTCCTACGTGTTTTACGAGGTCCGGGGTTAGTTCCGGGATTAGTAGGGGTGAATCTGACTACATGGGGGGTCAGTGGGGTCAGATCCGGGCTGTGGGAGCGAGTCCAGGGCTATGCCGGGGTTCTGGGAGTACGAGGCATGAGTCCGGGGTTACAGAGGTGAGCCCGGGCTTGGTCTGGGAAAGGCGAGGTGAGATCGGGATGAGACAAGCTGTGGAGGAAAAAGAGACGGTAGAGGGAACAAGAATGGGATAAGATCGAACCAAGGAAAAGGAGTCAAGGACAAAGGTAAGGAAAATGAACTGAGAAAGAAAAAGAGACTTGGAAGAGACGAAATAGAAATAGACAGGAATAGGCTGGGGAACTGAGATGAGTCACGAGAGTACGAGGCGAAGGAGACAGACAAGACAGATTTGCAATATCAACACTACTTGTACAAGTTGTCTACGTAGGCCTTAAGTACCTAGGACTCCAGGGTGGCGGGCTCAGCCTGG
>JAGGAU010008522.1:0-11928 GCA_017657275.1 Termitomyces sp. T108 | reverse complement strand
ATGCGAAAAGAAACTTTGGATTGAACTGTCGTGCCCGTATACATCCTTTTTAAACCAGGAAACGGATACTTCCTTGAAGCAGAACCAGGCACTGACCGAAGCAATGCTCTCAATCGCGAAAAAAAGCGCTGGCATTGCTTTCCCCCTCATAGTACCCAACTCGATGCTTCTTTGACCAGCTTTGTAACATAATAAGTCTCCCTCTTGCATTCGTTCGACCATCAGTGTAGGATGACAGCCAACCAACAAAGAAGACCTTCAATAAAGACCCAACGAGGTATTTATACATACCCACAACGCAGATGGAATATACGTAGCTTAAACGGTTCAGCGGTCATAATGGACTAGCGAGAGAGTGAAAACAGATGCTTACGCGCGGTGAGCATTAATTAAGCGCCGTCCAGAACCACTTGTCTTCCCACCGAAGCCATGCTCTCAATGAACAAAAGCGCCGGCATTACTTTTCCCTGCTCGTGATACCACACTTGTCAACATTCCTTTGAGCGGCTTTATAACATAGTAGGTGGGGGCAAGTCCTCCATCTTGCGGTTCACTCGACCATCAGTGTAAGATGGCAGACCACCAACGTTCTCACCGGCGAGGTTCATGCGCATACTCGCAACGCAAATTGAACGTAGCTTGAGCACACTGATATCTCGGTTCAGCAGCTATAACGGACCAGCGAGGAGAATGTCATGTAACAGATCGTTACGTCTCCATACTCCGTTCTTGCTGGTTGGTCTCTGTTCTTTGAGACAGGTGGACGTGAGTACCGGGCGGCAACACTTCTGTTAGCCAATACAGAATATGAAAGACGTCAGGCTGCTCTTTCTGTCCAGATGTCTCTCCTGAGTAGGACGAAGGAGTAGATTCCCTTCTCTTCAATGAAAAAAAAAATAAACATCCATCTTGAATTCCGACCTTCAATCACAGGAGTAAAGCTTCCCTGTAAGAGGGGGCATGCTGGACGACGACTACGATATAGAAGGACCAGAGCCCATGGATCTCATCATGCTCCATGGTGACGCCCAACATACCTAGCAAGAGGGACAAGACTTTCACATGCCTCAGAACAGATAAGATCACGACCCCTACGGTGACAGAACAGAGAAAAACGCCGAATAAATAAGTTCAGGGTGTTTACATGCGCGTGTCGTGACGTGGCCTGGTAAGGTCGCAAAGATCCCTATATATATTTCGCAACCAACTTGAAGATTAAAGGGTTATTTGCTCATGATGTCCCTCAACCGATAGAAGCAAGTAAATCCAGGATTTGCACGCACTTGGTCAGAGGATTGCCTGGTTTCTTCATCCTAGTATCCCAGGGCTGCGCAGCACGGCCATTTACTAATCACGACTTCGAATTGATACTAGAGTGTACATGTTCGCCCCATACAAAAGATACAAATTAAGGGGAAAAATAACCAGATGGCGACATCGATAGACACTAGAACCTCGTAGAATATCCACCGTTAGATTTGTTGCGCTGAAGATTGTGGCTAGCGGATTTGCGGTGGTGAGTCTTGAAATGACCATGGCGGTGATGACTTGAAGGACGATGGAACGGGCGGTTACTTCTCGAGCTAGATTGGTAAGAGTGTCCAGGATAGCCTCGTCTGCCAAGGTGAACAAAGTCATTCTGTGCCGATCTTCTAGTTCTCTGTGCTTGGTTGCGCATCCCGTTGTTTCCGTTCCCGTTCCCATTATTGCCATTGCCGTTCCCGTTCCCATTATTTCCATTGCCATTGCCATTGCCGTTGTTGCCGTTCCCATTGTTGCCATTGCCGTTGTTGCCATTGCCGTTGTTCCCGTTGCCGTTACCGTTGTTCCCATTACCGTTGTTCCCATTGTTGCCGTTGCCGTTGTTGCCATTGCCATTGCCGTTGTTGCCGTTCCCATTGCCGTTGTTGCCATTCCCATTGCCGTTGTTTCCGTTCCCATTGCCGTTGTTTCCGTTCCCATTGCCGTTGCCGTTGTTCCCGTTGCCATTGCCGTTGCCATTTCCATTTCCATTGCCGTTGTTTCCGTTCCCATTGCCATTGCCATTGCCGTTGTTCCCGTTCCCATTTCCGTTGTTCCCATTGCCATTGCCGTTCCCGTTCCCGTTGTTCCCGTTCCCGTTGCCGTTGCCATTGTCGTCTTCTGGATAGCCGTCGTCGTGTGAGGAATGCCCTTTGTACTTGTGCGACATGCCCTTGGTGACGCCTGTGACAGACTTCATGGGGTTCTTCATCATAGGTTCGACCTCTTCTAAGGCCGACTCGAGGCCCTGAGTCATGGTCGTTCAACAAACAAGAACAAAAGAATCTAGAAAACGAACCTTTTCGCTGGGTACAGACCCAACATTTGACGCGAATAAACAGAGAGCAATAAGGGCGACTAGGCGAGCTTGGATGGCAACCATGGCGAGAAGTATGTTCAAGGCAGAGATTGTAGTCGTTGCGGGAAGAGCTGCGTCTGGGGGGTTTGGAATACGCATCTGGTTTTTATACCTTTGCAATTCGTGGCTGACGGTCCGTGGCTGACAGCCAGTGACGTCAGTTTCACCTTGGACAGTCAGTGGTCAAATATGACCAAATACGCGGATAAAAATGCGACCTTCAGAAACCGAACAAAAGTGGTCCCTTCAGGGGCTCTCTTACATACTTTGTAGGGGAATCTTTGTGGGTCCCATCTCCTCACTCTTTGACGAACATAGCAACCTATGCAATCTTCTCGTCTTTCTCTTATTGATAATGTCCAACCTTCTGAGACGACTCCTCTTCTATCGCGCCCAGACCAAGGCTCTGAGTGTAGGAGACTCAAGTTGTACATCGACAACTTTCGACGTTCTCTAAAGCGCCGACAACGCTTGACTGCCATAAGAAAAGTCAGACTCGACGTATCCGGAACTACTGACCAGCCGTCCGATGATTCAACGCTGGTGTCCTGTACGGGTCGGGACGCTACCCCCACTTGCCAGTGCCCATGCACACCTTCTCCACCAGACTCACTTCGCTCTCCATCGCCTTCAAAACAATCCCACAAGAGCCTCCTATCTGGCATCTCGTTAACACTGGAAAACCACGGCAGTGTCGCGAGGGACCACCTTGCATCTGAGAGGACATTTCTTGCTTACGTTCGGACGAGTTTAGCGATAGCTTCTTCAGGAGTAGGTCAGTATAAGTTATGGGCCTTTTGTACTCGTTGTGCTTGCTGATACTCCTTGACAGCTCTTGTTCAATTGTTTACCGCTGCTTCTTCTAATCTTCAGCATTATCGGTTTCTGATCTACATACGTCCTCTCGGTGCGGTCACCATTACCATGGGCTTAATCGTGCTCTCAATCGGTCTGCATTCAATGCATTGTTACAAAAGCTTTCAACTAATAATGTCGACAAAAAAACAGGTGCTGTTCGATACTTCTCCGTTCAAGCAGCTTTGACCAAAGGCTACTTCCCAGTCGCTCGCACCATGATGGGTTTCATCGCACTGATCCTCCTCTTTCTCATCATCGTTACGTTCGCCCTCTTGGTGGCCGGAAGAGTGGGAAGCCCGTAGGGCTAGTGGTCTCGAAATCAAATATTCCATCTGCAGAAGTAAGGACAATATCCATCTAGAGTATGAATTATCAACGCAACAGCGTTATGGACGGACTCCCCATTTACACTCCTGCATCTATCAATACCCAGTATCTTTTCTGTATCAATACCATTTCGTCTTCGAATCCACTGATTCTAATCATGTGCGGATCTAGGAGTATGCCTTCCAGTGAGTCCGTCATATGACCGGATTTCCTTGCTCCTTCCCCAAAGTGTCCATACATGGAGATGTCACGAGTATGTAAGGTAATCCCGTCCACGTCGAAGCATTCAATGCATCTTGTACTATCATTAGTTATGAGTTATAAAATGGTCTAGAGTTTCAAAATCCCAGGTTTAACAGATCGCGAATATAGATCCACTGATCCTTTGTGCAATATGTTAGTGTATACTAGTATAACATATTTCACAAGGAGAAATGAAAGGATATGGCTATACTGCACCCAAGTAAATGGTACCAACCGACGAAGCGTTAGCTTGTGAAGAGTCGCTGAAATTGAAAACGGCATGATCAGTCGCATTTTACCAAATCAAACAGAGTTTAGTTGGATTTCAGCGTAGAAAATCAAACAGCTCCTTTGGGACCACAGTACCCGTCCATAAAGATCTTGAAATTTCTTCAAGAGATTGACAGCAAGATTGGTGAGGCGGTGACAGATCTCGAATCAGATGGGGAAGAGGTCGAAGGAGAATGTGATGATACTGATATACCTCTTAGCCACATCATTCAGGAAGCAGGAGGCCTAGAGATTGACGACTCTGGGAGCCCATATCAGTATTGCACAGCTACAGACTTTGTTATTGAGGAGAATGGGTGTTTGTGTGCCGGAGCTGTAGAGGAGAATATTCGGGCCGACCAGGATGATGGAGCATCATGAGCAGCTAGCATTGACTTCTAAAACTTAGTTTCCTTGTTTTCATTAAGATAAGTCTGTATAGTCAAAAAAATTTAAGCTGGTTCTTAGCAATGGGGAGTTATACCTTACGTTAGACTAAATAAGAGACAATCTGAAGCCGCGTTTTGCATTACCGTTTGTACCATTCACTCGGGTACAGTACCTCGAGATTTGATCAGCTCCGGATTTTGAGATCACGTAATGTACCACTATCTTCCAAGTAAAGTCGGGACGCGAACGCGTTCATTGATAAATGTCACGTGTTCGTCAACCGTGTGCCATCTCGGTTAAAACAAGTTCTCTCAGGTTGACACCTAGAGATGACTTGGCTTCTGAACATCAATGTCCACGACAACGCGACGCAAGGGAAAGGCGAGGTACGAAAAAGACGACCTCCTTGACCCTCCAGCGAAGGTCGTGAAGGCAGCGAGGAGACGTGGGAGTGCACTGAGGTTAGTCAAGGGCTTAAACCCAGTCTTTACTCGGGTTCGGTCAAATGCTGAGTTCTTCACAGGCCGAGCACATGGGTCTTGCTTGTCAGCGTACTGGCAGTGTTCATTGTCTTGCTTTACTACACTTCCAGTCTAAGCTTTTTTCGACAAAATCCCAGCACCTGGTCAGAAAATGAAGCAACACAAACGACTTATGAACGATGGGCTGAAGACGTCCGAAATGGTACAGACGCCTTCACAGTTGTTGATATACCAGGAAAGGGCAAGGGCATGATTGCTATCCGTGATATCGAGGTAAATAAAATCAATTTCGGATACGTTAACATTCAAGCTCCATTATAGCAAGGAGAACGAATACTCAAGGAAAAGCCTGCGTTTGTGGTTCCAAGTCAGAGTATGCATCCCGAATCTGTTGGCTGCATGCCAAGATAATTGACAGAAATCTAGCTTCCGAGTCTCCCAGCGCGATCATCGCGAGGTTCTTGCAGGAGGCGAGTTCCCACGATCGTGAGGCCTTCCTGAACCTTTCCTATGTCCACTTCCCGGAAGACCTGGACCCAGAAATACACTTGGATGAGGTCGCTTTGGCGATATTCCAGACCAACGCTATTCAGGCGGGCAAAGGAGTAGGCATCTTCCCCAAAATGGCACGAATGAATCATGGCTGTTCAAGTGCTTTCAATGCTGTCTATACGTGGCGTGATAGGGAAGACGTTCTTGTTGTCCACGCGTTGAAGAAGATTCTCAAAGGAGAGGTCTGGATCTTTTTTGATATCGCCGGTAACCCGCATGAACGTCTTGAGATAACAGGAGATTCTAACGGCATACACAAACACCAAAAAACCTAGAGCTGAACGGAGGTAGGCACCTTGACCAGCTTCTAACGTGAATGCACAGGACTGAAAGTTAACAGAGCATTTCTGGAGCAGAATTATGGTTTCACTTGCATGTGCCAAGTATGCTCACTGCCTGAGAACGAATCCCGTGCTTCGGACTCAAGATTGACGGACATTTCAAATGCTTATGCCCAATTTGCGAAATGGGGCCAAGGGACAATCAGTGGTTTGGAGGCGATAGACACCGTCAAGTTGATCTGGTCGATTGAAGATGAGGAAGGTTACTGGAGCGAAAGAGGGCAGCTGGCTGCGGATGCTGCCTGGGTTGCTGCAGCCCATTCCGAGTGAGTAGAAGAATGGTGCATTTCATTGAACGTTGCCTTCATTGTCATCAGTGCCACCGCCACCATCGAATGGGCCGAGCTAGCGATGGAATGGTATGGCTATGAGCTGGGCTACGATAGCGAGCAGGTGCGGGATATGACGCGGACCGTGATCGACCCTCGAAGTCATTCTGAGTGGGGAAGTCGCGAGATACAAAGGATCGGTGGGCCGGGTCAACGTTGAGGCCGGGTGTATGTGTCAGAGAACTTGTGTAAGGAAAGAAGATGCGGAATGTTTAGTTGTAAAATGTTGGCATATGACATGATGCAATCATATAAAGCTATGTACAACACAAAATCGATTGTACG
The DNA here is from genome assembly GCA_017657275.1 of Termitomyces sp. T108. Lineage (NCBI taxonomy): Eukaryota > Fungi > Basidiomycota > Agaricomycetes > Agaricales > Lyophyllaceae > Termitomyces > Termitomyces sp. T108. Next base: position 5,471 of record JAGGAU010008522.1, on the reverse strand, counting down.
ATAAGCACGGCTTGTAAATTGAACGGGAGGAACGTGAGAGACGTGGATCGGGCTCCGGCGGTGATCCGAGTTGAAAAGCCGCGCAACTCTCCCAAGTACATAACAACTTGTTTTGATTGATCCTCTACTACTCTCCTCTCTTCAAGGACCCATCTTTCCGTTGCTCCTGGTTGGCCTTATACAAGCCAGTTGAGCACACCTTACTGGTATTTTCTGCTTATCCTTGATCATGACCGACCCCAATCGTACCACCTTTTCCTCAGCTTTTCCCCTCGCTTTCTTCACGACGGCTATGAGCACAACTTCCACCTCGGACATCATAATTCTCACTCTTGGTGTCGGCCTCGCTGCTGCATACCTCTTTCGTGACCAGCTATTTGCTGCCGCCAAACCCAAGGTTGCCCCAGTTGTCGTCTCTAAGGGTCAAAATGGGTCTGGGAATCCTCGAGATTTCATCGCGAAGATGAAGGAAGGAGTGAGCCGTCTCGTTGCCATCATCTGTCAAGGTTATTTTTTACTTACCTCGGGTTTTATTCCAGAAAAAGCGTTTGGTCATCTTTTATGGTTCACAAACAGGTACAGCAGAGGAATATGCTATACGTCTTGCGAAAGAAGCCAAGACCAAATTCGGTCTCGCTTCTCTCGTCTGCGACCCAGAGGAGTACGACTTTGAAAACCTTGATCAGCTTCCAGAAGATTGTGCAGCCTTCTTTGTCATGGCTACATATGGCGAAGGTGAACCCACAGACAATGCCGTACAGCTTATGCAAAATCTTCAAGACGAATCCTTTGAATTCAGCAATGGCGAACACAAACTGTCGGACCTCAAGTACGTCGTCTTCGGCCTCGGTAACAAAACCTACGAACACTATAACTCGATCGGACGCGCGGTTGACGCGGAACTGACCAAGATGGGTGCTATCCGTATCGGTGAGCGTGGCGAGGGTGACGATGACAAGAGCATGGAAGAAGATTACCTGGAATGGAAGGATGGCATGTGGGAGGCATTTGCCACTGCTCTCGGGGTCGAAGAGGGTCAGGGTGGAGACTCTGCCGATTTTGTTGTTTCCGAACTGGACTCCCACCCCCCAGAGAAAGTTTATCTTGGTATGTCTATACCAGTATATTTTTTTGGGTTGATATCTAAAAATATTCCTAGGCGAGCTCTCTGCTCGTGCGCTTACCAGAACCAAAGGTATTCATGACGCCAAGAACCCCTACCCTGCCCCCATCACGGAGGCGAGGGAGCTCTTCCAGAACCTCACTGCTCGTAACTGCGTTCATATCGAACTTAACACAGACGGGTCGGGTATCACGTATCAACACGGCGACCACGTCGGTGTTTGGCCTTCAAATCCTGATGTCGAGGTCGACCGCCTTCTTTGCGCTCTCGGTCTCATGGACAAGAAAGACAATGTCATTGGGATCGAGTCGCTGGATCCCGCTCTTGCCAAGGTCCCTTTCCCCGTTCCTACCACTTACGCCACTGTACTTCGTCATTACATCGACATCAGCGCCGTTGCAGGTCGTCAGATTCTCGGAACATTTTCCAAATTTGCTCCTAATCAGAGTGCGGAGGAGTTCTTGAAAAACTTGAACACCAACAAGGAAGATTACCATAATGTTGTTGCTCTTGGATGTCTCAAGCTTGGCGAGGTCCTTCAAATTGCCGCTGGCAACGACATCAAGCCTCGACCAACTACGGAAAATACCACAGCTTGGCCGATTCCCTTCGATATCATTGTCTCTTCTATTCCTCGCTTACAGCCCAGGTACTACTCTATCTCGTCCAGTCCCAAACTTCACCCCAACTCTATACATGTCACTTGTGTTGTTCTCAAATACCAGTCCGAGGCTAGCCAACATGCTTCCCAGAAATGGTGTTATGGTATTGGTTCTAATTTCCTGTTCAACCTCCGTTACGCTGCAAACGGCGAGACTGCGCTAATTGCTGATTCACCCGACCCTACTGTTGCATCGGTACCCTCGTACCAAATTGAAGGACCCCGTGGTGTTTATAAGGACGACACTGTCTACAAGGCTCCCATCCACGTCAGGCGCTCAACCTTCCGTCTCCCGACCAACCCCAAGAGCCCTGTCATCATGATTGGTCCTGGAACTGTAAGCCGCTACTTGTCATAATATCAGTGTATCCTGACTCATTGTGTGATGGTAGGGTGTTGCTCCCTTCCGTGGTTTCGTCCAGGAACGTGTCGCTCTCGCGCGTCGCTCGATTGAAAAGAACGGCCCAGACGCACTTGCCGACTGGGGTCGCATGTCACTTTTCTATGGATGCCGCAGGTCTAACGAGGACTTCCTTTATGCTGATGAATGGCCGAAATACGCTGAGGAGCTTAAGGGCAAGTTTATTATGCACTGTGCATTTTCGCGCCAGAACTACAAGCCGGACGGAAGCAAAATCTACGTGCAGGATCTACTGTGGGATGACAGAGAGCATGTTGCTGAAGCTATTCTTCAGGGCAAGGGCTATATATACATCTGCGGTGAAGCGAAAAACATGAGCAAGCAGGTCGAAGATGTACTTGCACGAATTCTCGGAGAGGCTAAGGGCGGTTCTGCTGCGGTGGAAGGTGTTGCTGAGGTTAAATTACTCAAGGAGCGGTCACGACTTATGCTGGACGTCTGGAGTTGAGACTCTCGTAATCACTCTACTGTTATTTTTTTTTTTCGTGTACTCTCGGTGTTGGATTCACGTCTCTCTGGTACTTCCATCGGTATTCATCCTCTTAATTCTACGCATTAACGTAGCTACATGGAATAACTGGCAGACATGTAGATTTGAATAGAATCATATTTACCCTTAGTCTCGAAGGTTAATGAGTTGCGGGCCGAATTTTCGCGGATTTCTTCTTCGCTTCGGGCATGTTTAGAGCATCACTAGCGAGACCTCTCGTTGCTCGCCATTTCTCCTCGACACTTTCGAGATGTAGCATACCTCCAAAGCCATCTGCCGAGTCTCTGGAGTCGCATGAGTTGAATACCCCGGCAACATCATCATCGCAGTCTCCGTCGCACGGACTCGAACAAAAACTACTAGACGAGATACTAGAGAAAAAAGCTTCGCCCTTTCAGGATGACTTAGATGCATTCAAACAACGCGTTCGGGAATGGAGGGACCAAGCAGTCGTATCGTTCCGTAACCGAGCGGACGAATTCACCGCAAAGTCCAAAGTGACATTCTCTCAGCTCGGCTCTGAGCTCAACAGAGTTACGGGCTACGAGGTCATAGATGCTTTGAAACGTGAGGTTGTGGAACAAGGTATAACTATTTTCTTTCGCCCTTCGTCCACAGCTAATTTGAACCCACGACAGAGGCACGAATAAACGCTACGCGGCAGGCCGCGCGTGAAGCGAAACAGGCCTATGACGAAGCTGTAGCCCAGCGCTCAAACTCTCAGCGCGAAGTTAACGACCTACTGCAGCGCAAATCACTCTGGACGGATACCGACGTGAGCCGGTTCACGACGCTAGTACGGCAAGACCACCTCTACGAACAGGAGGAAGCGCGAGCAAAGGCAGCCGTACATGAAATGGAGAATGCTGTGGAACGCGAGTTCAGTGAGCTCATGCGTACTATTCTCGCTCGATACCACGAAGAGCAGGTTTGGTCCGACAAAATTCGTAGTGCATCGACCTATGGGCAGCTTGCTGCACTCGGTCTCAACATGCTCGTGTTCGTTATGGCTATCATAATTGTGGAGCCTTGGAAGCGACGAAGGCTTGCGCAGACTTTCGAGAAGAAAGTTGAGCAACTCAGTCTAGAAAATGAAGCGAGGGTTGGTGCAAGCATGGCCGAAATCGGGGCCCAGCTTGCAGATCAGGAACGACTTATACTCCATCTTAGAGATGTGACACACAGCCTCCTGACTCTCCCTCCTGTTGAAACTCCCGTCCCTTTTAAGGAAGTTAAACAGGACGTCATGAACACCTATGATGACCGGATTGAAGAGGTCAAGGATAAGCAGATAATCACTACTATACAATTGACACGAGGCAATCTTGAGTTAGCAGCGGTGGCCACTGGAGCATTTGTATTTGGGGTAGTTAGTTCTCTCATTTTCATGCAGTAATACACAAGATGAAATCAAAAGTGGCGCGAGTCCAGCATGTTCGAGCATTTGGAACGTCAAACTTGATCATACATTGAGACTTCTATATACACGACAATGCACCCTTACAGACAGGTTGAGAGTATGTCAAGATATTCCACTAAAAAGCTGTCGTACGACGCACCTGTCGTTAAGGATTTCGGGTACATTATCAACCATTCGAGATGATTCCCAGGCATGGACGTTCCACTTGCTCCAACCCCAACCGTCTTTGATCTGAGATATTCAAGAAGTTGCAAGCCAATTGAAGACAAAAACCAAACATACTTCAGGTTTCTTGTGTGGTGCCAGAATCACCAGCCACCTAGCCTTTGAGCTTAATTCCCAAAGAAGAGAGAAAAGCTCGGAGGGGCTATCGACAAGGTGGAGAGCGAATGAGCAGACGATCATGTCGATGACAGGATAAGGTTCTGAAGATCTTTCAGGTGTGACTTCATCTTTAGATAGAGGTGGCAAAGCGCCTTCTGCGATGTCTTTGAAGGACAGCGCAGAACATGGTAGATGAACTCTGTCATGATAGGCACTTGAGGTGTACTGAGGCCTTGAACGTGAGCAACGAGCGAGCTTCTAGATTCAATACAAACTAACTGGATCCGCTGCTAGAATTCTAGGAAGACCCAACTCGGGCCCTATGGGCACCGGCGTGATCTGAGGTTTTTTCTGAGGAAGTCGTGCGGAAGGCTGTTGATTGGATGACCCTTGTTCAGTAAGAGAACCAAACAGTTGTCGCCCGAGCTGCCACCACTCTTGAAAAGCGACAGTTGCCTCTCCGCTTCAAGTCATTTTTACTTCAATAGTTGACAGGCTAGTCGAGATATCACCAACCTACCTGAGCATTGTCAATAAAGTCAAGATTACATCTGGTGTATTTCGTACCGCAAGCCATGTCGAATATGATAGCACTATCCCGTCTATTGAGATCAGCTGCTACTTCCATTTCCCACCATCTGATGAAAAGAAATGTCATCGACTCGCGTAGATATCACCACTGTCCAACTCAACTTGTTTAACCATTGAAATAGACATCTACGGACACCCGGAAAGTGTGGATTGCGATAACTTGACCCCACTTTAGTATAATACTGGATATAAAGTCGCAGGGGAAGTCAAGTAATCCAACAATTACACTGACCTCAGAAACACCCTGTTGATAGTTTTGACGCATTGAATGCGAAAGATTTCCTGCGACAGCAACACGATCACCTCGAGACATTCTTGCGGGAAAGCAGCACTTGGAAAGAGTCTAAAAAATCGAACCAAAAATAGCAACGCTTCTAATGATATAATTTGAACTTGCTTGTTTACCATGACCTCCTTTATTATCAAAGACCACTTAGACCG
>JAGGAU010008521.1:0-17560 GCA_017657275.1 Termitomyces sp. T108 | reverse complement strand
GTACCATTCTAATACACTTTGGATTCCCCTCTGCCAGTTGTGTGACTTAGCCGCAACCTCCGGAGGTCGCCCTTACACCCATCATAGTTCTCCAGTAGATACAGTAGGCGTAGTCAACTGCAATACTAAGCACTGAGTTCTGCATCCCAGGACAGCAGAAATACAAAATATTTTGGGACAGCCTATTCAGTTTGAAAGTACATCATATACTTTCTGAGTCAAAGCCAGCCAAAGTAAAAAACAGTCTCCCATTGCATTCCTTCCACCACAAATAGCCCTCAGGGGTTGGCATGACTGCCAGGTTCATGTGGCAGGATGATAAGTCAAGGGGAGGCATGATATGATTGTACTCTGGGGTACACACCAAAGCCATGGTGTGGTTGCAGAGGGCAGTGTCAAAGTTGTAGCTGATGTGCTGAAACTTGTGCAGCAGATAGTAGGCCTCTGTTCATGTTGAGACTGACTTGAAGTGGTTCTGCAAAAGCTTAAAGAGCTTTCACAACTCCTGGGGATTCATTGGAAATCCTTGTAGTGTGACCTTCTCTATTTCTTTGTTGGTACCATAGTACTGCTCCCCTCGCTCTAAATTGTAGTACACTGTGGCTATGGCTTTGTCTCCCACAAATACTGTGTTGGACAATTGTGAATAATAAAAGTGATGGTCTAAGGCACTGCCAAAGAACCAGTTGGACTGTTCAACAGCCATGCCATCAACAAACACTCCCAGGCCATCAGGAATCCTCCCTGTGGCCTGCTCCACTCAATCCTTGTTACCCTTGGCCTGCCTCATGGCCTTGTGCTAGTTCCAGGCAAACATTTTCTTATTCTTAGCTAACTACACTCTGCAGTTAGTAGATGTCTCTCCTTCTGATGGCATGTCTGCTGGCTACTCTCCATAGTCATTATCATCACTTGGATCATCAAGTCCAAGCAATGCCATGGTGGGCAGCCAGCCTTCTACCTTGTTCTCAGACTAGGTGTCCCTTTTTATGGGTACTAACATGTATGAATCCAGTGGTGCTTCAAATTGAACCACTAGCAAAAAGAACATCATGGAGCCAGTGAGTACTCCTTCTGCAAAGACCATCTCTGATCCTTCAACCCTGACCACCTGTTTCACCACTGCTGCCTCTTGCAGTAGCATGTGTGCTGATGAAGACAGTCCCCATAAGCTAGCATCCATGCACTCAAGCTTGGCTAGTAGGTCAGATGGCATTGGAGTCAGCTCTCCAGCTTCCTTCTTACGCTGAGGCACAGTATACTCCTCAGCTGTAGCTGCCACCACTCACAGCCATTCATCCTGCATCAATCATTGTGCTCTGAGGTGTTTTGCCTCAGCCTATCTGTATGCATCTTGTGGCAGTGGTACTTGTTCTTGCAGGTGTTAAGGTTGCACCATCTTGACTCATCCTTGTGGCTGTTGCACCACCTTGTCCACTTCCATGGGTACTACCTGTGGCACAGTTAGTGCATGATCATCTGAGTAGACTATACTTGCACTCTGGGTCTGGGTCTGGGTCTGTAGCAGTGGCATTGGCATACCCCACATCACTTGCAGCTAACCCAACTGCCGTCTAGGACTGGTCAGTTCTGGAAAGTATAGCATTGGCATGAATTACAGCAAAAACTGTGGCATCTGTCAAAATTGGGCTGGATTCATTATAGGATATGACAACACATCTGGCATCATTGCTATTGGTTGCTGTGGTTGTTGGGGCTGCTCCTCCCCTCCTCCAGAACCCTGTGGGTTCTGAGGCTGCAGCTGGTTAGCTATACCTTAGTGTGGGTACAACATTGTGAAAAGACATATAAGTCTGTTACAAAGAAAACAAACACAAGAGGATCCCCAGCCATCAGGTTACATAACCTGATCCATGAGCTAATTCCCACATCATGATCTGCACCATTTTATCAGCTGGGTGATTATCTCATCTCACATCAGAGTGCATACCCTGATCTGTCACTAGTGATCTAACTATCACTGTATTGTTATCTTATTCCAAGGTACATGCTCACCTAGTCAGCTGGCATGAGTGCTTGATGCCCTGCAGTGCCAAGTACTGATCTGCTGCCAGCTTTGCACATGTTAGATTCAATTCCCAAGTCATATTTCCAGCACTCCATTGGACCTTGAATTCAAGGTCTGTTCCACTCCACCACCAATGGCCCATTATCTCCTTGATGAACCATTTCTGAACGTCATCAGCACCAAAGTCATATGCCTCAGGTGTTACCCAATTTGGAAACAGCACATCATTATTTACATTATACAGCCTGAGTAATGATACATGAAACTTAGGCACAATTTGCTGAGCTTGTAGAGCTGCAGGCAGTTCTAGCATATAGTTTGATGTACTTGGTTCTGCGACCAAGACTCAGTAGAGTCCAATAAATTTTGGGCACAACTTCTTCACCCTCCTCTTTGGAAGGTTCAAATTCTCTGTCAACACATACACTAATGCATTAGCCACCAGCTCTGGCTCATTGCTCCAGCAACTGTTTGAATGTTGTACATGAATGATATGTGCAGCAATTATAGCATTATGCAGGTTGGCCAAATTTTGCAATGCTTGAACCACAAAGTCTTTTACTCCCTTGTGAATGATATCATTACCCCTGTTTCTTGGATTATGGAAGGCATGTGCTCTACATTTAGCTCAAAGGGTGTGTATTTAGTAGTCTCCAACACACTAGCATTAATCACAAACTTGGTCAGGGGTATTTTGTCTACATGTTGGTCTGACCTGACCACTGTATAAAGGATCTGTGCCACGCTGCAATTTGCATGCTCTGTTTGTCCATCTATTTGCAGATGGAATGACATGGACATTAGCAGTTTTGCACCTAGGAGCTTATGAAGCTCTTGCCACCAATGTGATCTAAACTTTGCATCATGGTTGCTCATGATTGAGCTTGGAACGCCATGCAGCCTCACAATTTCCTTCAAGTATATCCACAACAGTTTCTTCACCATGGTTGTCATATGCACCAGTATGAGATGAACCATACTTGTCATATGACAAATCACCACTGAAAGATAATTATACCCTTTGGATTTGGGAAACAGACCTATAAACTCCATTCCTATTGAGTCCCATGGCTTGGTGGGGATTGGCACAGCTTCTTTGCAGGCTTCCAGTTGCTAGTCTTTGACCTTTGACATTGTTTACAGGCCTGACAAAACTTCATAACCTCCACCTGCATCTGAGGCCACCAGTACTACTGCCATAGGTATTCTACAGTTTTGTTGGTACTGAAGTGCCCAACAACCTCATGGACCTGTGTAATTACCTGGGTAATTAGGACTCTATCCCATGGTAGGCACACCACATCATAGCCCCTGATATTGGTAATCCAGTTGATACCCTTCTCATCCATGTAGAAGCATGGATGATCCTCCACATGCTCCTGGATCTCCACATACAATGCATTCTTACTATACTTTCTACATACATCATACAGAAACTCATTCATGGACTGCCCATCTGGTTTGACCAGGTTGCTTTGTGATGCCAATGCTTCTGCTACAGTTACATCTTGGCTGGCATGCCCAAGACCAGGACTGCTAGTCTGCAGTTGTATTGCCACCACTGTTCCTGGCTGAGCCTATGTGAGTTGCTCTGCCTCTGCATTCCGAGCCTCCTGCTGTTCCCACACATGCCTGCTCCAGTGGACTTTGTGGACTTGCATAGCACAGATTTCCATGACATGTCCCTTGACCTCCTTGTATTGATGATATGGTAAATCATCACCATGCAAGTCAATGCAGACGTCTGCATTGACATACTCATGAGTGTCTTGATGCTCACTGACTCAGTCACTCTTGAAGTACCTCAACAGGCAGTCAGCTACCTTATTAAGTTTCCCCTTTACATACATGATGTCAAAATTGTATCTAGCCATGTAATCAATCCACCAGCACTGCCGGGGAGATAATGTAGCTTGAGTCTTAAAGAACTCAAGGGCTTTGTGGTCAGTTATGATGTGGATTGTATATCCCATCAGCTTATCTTCCCACTAGGGTAATGCCTCAAATATGGTCAGTGTTTCTAGCTTATGAACAGCATAATTCTGCTGTGCCAGAGTGAACTTCTTTGACATGAATCCTGCTGGTCAACAGTTCTGCCAGGAGCTTCCCTGGCCATACATTGCTCCAATGCCAGTCTTAGATGCATCACAGATAAGCCATATTGGCTCATCACACCTTGGGTCAATGAGTTGTATTACTGGTGTCTTTGAGCATATCCACTTGATCATTTCAAAGCAATGCTGGTGTATGAGTCTCTATATAAATGGAAAAAAATTGCCAATGTAGTTAACTAATCTGACAAACTGTTGCATGTCATTGTATATTTGTGGAACATGCCACTCATGTATTCTATCAATCTTGTCCTGGTCCAGGGACTGTCTATCTTGTGTCCAAGGCAATCAACTGTCTTGGCATACAACTCACATTTTTTCCACTTGAGGTACAGCACATTAGACCTCAGTTTCTTGAATATCACACAAAGATGCTTTTTGTGTTCCTCAATTGTATCCAAGTAGATAAATATATATTGTCCAGATACACATGGACAAATCTTCTATCTCAAAAAATAGAGGTCATTAGCCTCTGGAACATTGCTGGAGCATTGCAGTCTCCAATCTGCATGATCTTACTCACATGTGTTCCCATTGTTAACAAGAACACTGTCTTTAGGACATCTGACAAGTGAATCCTCACTTGTTCATATGCATCAGTCAGGTCAATCTTTGACCTGAACTTTACATGAGCCACATCTTCCTGTATAACTTCCTGGTTGGGAAGTGGTGTCATGTCCTTTACAATATTATCATTGCATTGGCATGCATCCAACGCAGTTCTCAGCATGCCATTCTTTTTTGGGATGCATAAAAGTGGAGCAGCTTGGAAGGCCAGTTATGCCTCCCACTATTGAGCTTGCAAGTACTAATTGGTCTTGTCTCTCAACTGCTGCTGCAACGCCATTGGGCATCTCAGCAAGTTGTACTTGTAGACCTTATTTTTATTGATAAGGTTTATTTCATGGTTCATGTCATGCCAAGGAGGCAACTCTTTCTTGGTTCCATTGAGGATGTGTGCAAATTCTTCCTGCCACTGATGTCACAAATTTGGTATATCATCAAGTGTAAATTCTTTGGATTTACCTTTCTCTTTTTCCTGAGCTGCTTTGTGAGGTTGTGCAGTCTTTGTTGCTCAATCTGATGGCCAAGCGTATTTGTCTCTGAGGGCTATAATCCTCAGTTCACTCTCATCTGGAGTATGTAGTTGCAATGGTGTGACCCAATTGCTTCTCCAGGAGCTCACTAATACTTTAAAGAATATCACTTTGCTCACCAGTGAGACTTTGTTATTGCTAGCTTGCTGATAGACCCCTTCTGATGGGTTCCAGCATGGCCTGCTCCATGCATATATAGATGCTACCAATTCATTCCACTCCACAGGCATTTGTAGATTGAATGCCCATTCAAAGATTGAATGCGGTATAGGTCAATCCTATACCACCTCATCCACAATAAAGTCCTCAACCTTGACTTTTGACTCTGTTGGCTGATATTCTATGCTTGTTGCATTTTGAGGATGCCTCTCCCCAGCCTTCTACTTCTGTCCATCTATCTTGGGACTTGACTTGGGATTCTCCTCCTGCTGCAGAGTATGCTCCTACTCCAAGACCTCAGTCTCCAGCACCATCAATGCTGGATACCTCCCTGGCAAGCCTCTGAGGGCTTGCTCTTCATCCTTCACCCCTTCAATGGTGGGAACTCTCCTTCCACCATCTAGTCAGTTCTGTCTGACTAGCAGCTTCTTCTCTGTGGCATGGTGTTGATGGAGCCATATATTGCCATCACCCACTAAAACCCACACTGCAGGGATAGCTTTGCCATCCACTACTATCTTGTTCTTCTTGAAGTTGAGAATAACATGGTGCTTCCTTATGTATGGCATACCTATTATTATATTGTAGCAATCAAAATTTGCCATGTCCAGATACTCACAATCCTTTAATTCAGAGCAAGCAAGAGTTGCCTGCATTCCAAACTGCACAGCAGCCCAGCTTCTCATGGTGCCTAACTGAAGGGGCAATGGCTTCTTCAGTTCACTGACATATATGTCATGCACCTGGCAGAACTGAGGGGTTACCCCCATTGTTGTACTCCTGGAGTCCCACAGAGTCCATGCCTTGTGTCCATTCACCTCAACATATGATGCAAGGCACTCTTTGTCCTTGCCAGTTTGCCTGGGGCTCTATAAAAATGCACTTTGTACACCTTCACATTACTTGCTCCAATCAGTTAGTCAAGTTCACTTGCTAGGTAGTCTGTCAGCACTCCTATTGGACTCCTGTGCATAGCAGTTGTTGTCATCAACATCTACCTTGACAAACTCATTGCCCATATGCTCATCTAACTCAGAGATAGCATTGTCCTCTGGTACTTTACCAATGAGGTTCTCTACCTCATTGTCCTTAGCATCTGGCTCATTCCCTGAGTTGATGCCATCATTGTCAAGAATGGCGGTCTGCGCCACACATATGTATGCCTGTGGTTTGTCTCCCTGGCAGCCATTGTTACCTGGGCAGTCATTTGCATAATGACCCTGCCAACTGCAGCAGTAGCATGCATTCATCCCAGCGGAACAAGTTGCATCTATCTTTTTTGGTGCAGTCACTGGTTTTCCTATGTCTGCTGGTTGCTGCTGGCCCACATCTTCTGGTGGTGGTCTATGGTATGGTGGCACCACAGGCTTAACTGCCTTGTCCACTGGTGGGTCACTCCAGATGTGTTGCTCCTGATTCTGTACAGGTCTCATCATGACCTGGGGGTTTGTCTTGCCTATCAACTCCTTCCTGCAATCCCAGAAGGTGCCCACCTTCTGGGGTTCAGCTTTCTTTATGACCCATGTCTTTGAGCAGTGTAGTTCAAAGTGTCTGGCAATTTTGTGGGCTTGCTTGTAGTGCAAGGTGTGCATTATGAAATCCTCCACTGAGTTTACCTCTGAGGATAGCCCATTGTTGCATATGAGAGATTCTCTCATTGCATCCAGAATTCCTCTCAGAAATGTATCTATCATTAGCCAATTGTCTGGGTAAATGGACATATTTTGAGTGTGGTTGATCAAGGTATTATAGAAACCTTGCACTCTTGAATTATTGGTATAGGAGGCTGTAATGAAGGCTTCCTGTGCATCCTGCATAGTGGACACACTCACAAATTGATTATATAGCTCAAGAATCACATCCTTGAATATCCACTGCTGTTGTGCATGATTATAGTGCAAGACATAGTGTCAGAACCAGTTTTTGGCAGGTCCTTCCAGTAATTCTGGAAGAACAAACACTTGTTCCCTATCCAGTCAGTCACCACCATACTGACAGGCAGCCAGATGGCTACACACATCCATTGTCCAGTTTTCCAAGTTGCTGAACTTGGATTCTCCCTAGTACAGTAGATATACTTGGACTTAGCCTTCTGAGGCTTGATTCCCTCCAGTAGGCATAATGCTACACCTACTGCATCGTCAATGATGCTACTGAGCCACTGGTGCATGTTCTCACTATACACCTTTGTTGCCTGCCTCAGTCAATCCTGGTGTCTTATTTCTGTCTTCAGCAGGAGGAACCACTGAAAATGCCTGAACAGGTTGTTGACCAGAGAATTATAGTCTCTCAGCATCAGTCCAATGTAGGGGGTCATTTCAGCCCCTTTGGTCATCAGTATTCCTGTGGCCAAAACTCCGTCCCTGCACTGCAGTGGGCTTACTTTCTTGCCCACTGTCTTAGTCAGGCTGAGCTGTCCTTCAGACAAACTGCTGCCTCATTTCATCAATGGGTTTTATTCCATTGAATACTATCCCCTGATCATCAATCAGGGAGTACTCCTGATGCTTCAAGTCTTGATTTCTCATGTGCTGGTATGCTACTTGCTCAGCAAACTTCTTGGCCAACAACACCTGACTCATCAGTGGAGTTTTCTTTGCTGGTTCTTGTTTGACTTGTGGAGATGATACTTCCTCCAAGTTTTTGCCATCACTTTTGACCAGTAGAATGGTCAATACGGACTACACCATGGATAGAGGCCTGCCTCCTTGACCTCTAAATATATTCTGTTGTTGTGCTGCAGCAAATCTCACAGCAAACTGTTCCACTGACTCTCCTAGTTGCTGGGGAGCATAGATATTACTCATTGCTTCCTCCAAATGTGGATAAAGTGCTGGTCTCACCTGCCTGTTTGGGATCAAATGGGCTCCCTCCAGCATTAAGGCTGCTGATCCTTGTCTGGCTTTCCAGTACAAGTATGCATGCACTTCTAACTCCAAAACTTAGAAAAATAAATTTACATATTCACTTGTATTCGACTGAGGTACATGTTCACTTTGCACTTAAATCATTTGTTTGTGCTGTAGTACATACAATGCCAGTCTAGCACATGTAGTATTCTTTGCAATGCTTGAATACCTTTTTCACAGCATCACAAACTGGATCTGCAAGGTGGACTCACTTCATCCACCTTCTTTGTCATCTGACATTTTGTCTTCCCAGTGCACTGCTGGTGTTCACTGCTCAGGAATCTTCCCTTTCTGAGCTCTTCCATCTCCTGGCTGATGCTGTGTCATTGGCATTGACTCAGTTGGGGCTCTCCAACTGTCCTCTGGTATTCTCCTCATGGCTTGCCCAATGGGCCTATGGCCTTCCATAGCACCCACAGAATGCCCAGGCCTTCCAGGCTGCATGTAGGCTGCAGCCTCTCTTTCTGCGTTCTGCTCTGGGGTTGCCCACACTGCACCTGGCGGTGCTTCACCACTTGGTGCTGCAACTGGTTGAGCCTCACTCTAGAGGACTCCTCTTGGCATCTCCTTATGTTGCTGAGGAGATTCTTCTCCTCTTACCTCAGTTATTGCTGGTCTGGGTTGACTTGTGTTAGGCGTCTCTTTGTGAGCTAGATATGCCAGTGACTAGTTGATGGTCTCACCATTGCAGGTCAGTTCAAATGGTTGATTAGTGGTACTCATCCAATCACTTGTCAAAGCATGATTGCTGTACCAGTGATATGCATTCAAAAAGTTGATGCACTGTTCAATAGGATCAGATTCTAGACTGCTGATCTAGAACACAATGCACTCATAGTAATAGAATTGAACCTGAAAGGTTCAAAAAAATGAAACAATGTCAATTATAGATAGCCTTATCAGAACCAGATCAAACTTTGATTCTATTACTACAAGTATGACTGTAAAATTGGCTGCCTTACTGTCATGACCCCACCCCCAGGCCAAACCCCTGGACCTTGCACAGCCCTGAAGGCCACTCACACAACCTGACCCCTGGGAGGACCTAGCCAACCCCAGCCATCACTCCAACCGCTGGCAACCCCCATGGCCATCACCCCAATTGCTGGCAGTCCACAACCCCGGACATCACCAACCCCTGACACAGCCATCACCTCAATCAATTGGCAATCCCCACCCTGGACATCACCAATAACCCTGGATGGCCCTGGAACACAACCACATGGACACCACACGCATCATTCAACGCATCACACATCACCAAGCATCATTCCATGCATCACTGTGCAACATTCCACGTACCATGCACCGCCAGCATCATGCGTCTCACCTCACAAAGCACCAGTCCCACATTCTGCCTCACCACACCCTGTGGTGCCACATCCCTCCCTGTGCAGCACCACTGTGGCTTTCAAAACAGCGACATGGTCACTGCACAATACCCGACACCTGCAGTAACCTTTGCAACTTCCTATGTCCCTGGACCAATCCTTAGACCTGTAGTCAGTATATAGGGCCCCCATGAGTACTCATTAGAGTAGTGTTGATATTGCCTACATCTAGTACTTGTCTGTCTTGTCTCCTCACATCTCCAGCCATTGTCTCGTTGACTTGCCTCATCTCTGGTTTACTATTTTTCTCTTATCTAGTCTCTTCCGTTATCTCTAATTCCCTTTTTCTCTGTTCTGTAATCTATTCCTATTCCTTTCTCCTGGTTTCCACCTCTGAGTCTTGCCTCTTCTCCCTTGATCTCTGTTCTCCCTTTGCCTGTTTTCCTTTTCCCTACTCCTTTCCAGTTAGACCTCTGCCTAGCCTAATTCGTGCATTCCTCCCACCAAGCCCAACCCTGGAGCTGACTCTGGGACTTGCCCTCAGCCCTGGAGCTCACCCCTAACCTCCAAAACCCTTCCCCCAGCCCTGGAGCTCGCTCCCTGACCCCAGAGTTTCTCCTTCAGCCCTCATAGTGTCTATTCACTACTTCCCTGTATGTACCCAGCTTCTGATCCCAGTCTAAACCCCCACACTCGAACAACACCACCTGCAAGTAGACTTCACATCTGCCATGTTAGGAATTGCCCAGTGGTCTGAGCCCCCGTGGTCAGCAGAACCTGACACTTACATAAGGCAGCCAGCATGTACTAAGTATCAATTAATATATATATATATATTATTGGAGTAATTAGTGAATAATGAAGGCCGTAGGGCTTAGCCCTACAGCTGCAGTCAGTTACAACAGTGTTCTCATGGCTAGTTCAGATGACCAACCACCAGGGTTCCTGGAACTAGATACTGGTCTCCAACCAACTGTGACACCTTCAGCATCAAAATACCAACCCCCACTCAAATGGGATGACAAAGGAAATCTTGACATGAGTGAGAGCTTTGTGATGCCAGGTGGGCTATCTGTTTCATGGATGAAGTCTATTCTGAACCCTGGTTCAAGATCAGGAGAAAAGTCATTTGCATCAGGGTCATCACTTCCAGCAATGCATCTGGCCTCACTGATCTACTCAAATCTGCTGGAGGACACTATGCTGCCTACAGGAGCAATAGGTGGATTGGCTCAAGATGCAGATACCATGCAGGGTAGCATGCTAGTGCATAGTATCTGTAGCCATTGGCTACAGATAGAACGATCTTGCATGTTTTACACAGTAGCTGAATCAGACTGAATTATTGGATTAGACTAGATATGTTGTGAATACTGTTGTATATATACGAAGTTAGAAATACTCAGAGCAACCACAATGTGGTAAACAACTATATTGAAACTCTACCTGTTGTAAATATACAAAGTTAGAAATACTGGTAGAGATAAGTAAGTTTGGGAAGTAACAATAATAATACGGACACACCTCAGAGCAACCACAATGTGGTAAACAACTGAGGTGTGCCGACGATGAAAGTAATCGAAAAATTGTAAGTATTACTAATTGAGATGTAAATGGAAATATGACAAAATAGAGTAGGCAAGAGGACGATCACCAACAAATACAAGATGTTGTTTTTATGTAATCTATGGATGTGCATTGGTGTCTGAGTATGCCTCAACATGTGCTGCATGTGCAAGTATTCTATAGTAATAGTAACCTTGTTGGTCACACACCCCCTCTTTAGACTGTTGCACAGTCTAGACTAGTTATAAATGGCCTAAGGCTTAGCCAGGTTAGAAAATCAAATATGATTCTTGAATCAAGAGTATGAGCATGACTGCTCCAATACCAAGCTGCATTGCCATCAGCAACTAGAGTCTTGCATTTGTGCAGATATACTGCACACTACAAAATCAGACTGGCTGGTCATAGTACCCACTTGATGACTTCTGTTCAAAATGGAAACAATCTTACCACTTAGGTGGTGCAGCACCCAGATCAAGAGATGGCATCAATTATGCCATGTATTGCAAGTTATGAAGAAAAATACAAAAAAATACCTTGCCAACTACCACCACAATTCTGCCATCATAACACCCACCATCCCAGGTTGCCACCACCTCAACCCTGACCTTAATCTATCACTTGGCTCCTGGCAACCACTATCCATCAGTCTTGGCAAACCCTGCAGGAGCACCCAACACCCAGCAATCACTCAGCAATCACCCACATCACTCAGCAATCACTCCTGGCAAACCTGCAGCCAACATCCAACATCAGACTTATTGACATATGGATCCCAATGCCACCACTCATGAACTGGCCATTCAGTGGGAAATCTGGCATACAGTTACAGATATGTTGCAAGTATGTCTTAGAGTCCTCTGCAGTATGACTATACAGGACTTCAGGACTAATCTGACTCAGTCTGGGACCCTCCAGTACTTAAGGTGTAGCTAGACAAACATGCACAGTAGTCTTGATATTGCACCCATTGCCCAATCTTCTGCCTTGTTACTTACCTGTGTCTATCCCATTTATCTTGCCTGTTTCATGAATTCTTCTATTTCATTCTAATTCTCTTGAATCTCTGAACTTGCCTTATTTTATTTTGTCTTCATTGAATTTTTTTGCCTAATCTCTATTTTGTCTCAAATCTGTTCAAGCTTGTCTTGTTCCCTGCCTTGCCTTGCTTTTCCATGGACCAAACCTGGACTTACCCCACTATCTTCTTACTAACACCCCTCATCCTGGAGCATCTTGTGTAACTCTGGGCTTGCACTAGCAACTCAGGACTGCCATCCTACCATCCTTAAGCTAACTCACACCTTGCTACCCCCTGGAACTCACCCCGGACTTTGTCCCCAAGTAGGACTTTATAACTGTAACCACCTCAAGTCTGCTCCATAAGGTCTTGCTTAGGAAAGAAGCCCCTGCAGTCAACAAAACCTGACAACCACCTGCATCAGTTGCATATTATACCTTAAATAGAATCCAAAGTGTGCCATTGATGTGCCTCTGTAGATTACATAAGGATAACATCTTGTATTCACAATGTATCTAGTCTAATCTGATATTTTGGTCTGATTCAGCTACTGCATGAAACATGCAAGATTGTTCTATCTATGATTAATGGCTACATTTTTTTGAATCTTCTGCTATTGGCTTTAGACTCTGGGCTCTTGTTACCAAACTAGGCAACTCTCATCAACCTTCACAACTTCTTTCTTTGCCACATTGACATCTAGTTCTCATGGCTGAACCATCTGAGCAACCTGGTGGTTGCTCAGAGCCAACTGCTAGCTCCAAACCCCCTGAGATGCCTTCAGCATTGAAATATCAGCCCCCACCAAAATTGGATGGCAAAGTGATGCTTAACATGAGTAAGAGCTTTGGAATGCCTGGCAGGCTATTTGTATCATGGATGAAATTGATCTTGAACCCTGGTTCTAGACCAGGGGATAAATTATTTGCTTCAGGGTTGTTGCCAACAAATCTAGCATTGCTGATCTACCCAAATCTGCCTGAGAATACTATGCTCTCAGCAGGGGCAATTGGGAGATCTAGTCCATATGCAGATACTATGCAAGGAAGCATGCTAGCACATAGCACCCCATTTCAGATAATGCAGCCCAAACAAGGGGCTAAGCAAGGACAGAAAGTGTTGTTGGAGCAGACAACATCCCTACAAGGAGCAATCCTGGCCACAGTGCCTAGGCAGATGAAGAGAGTAGAAGAAGAGGTGCCTCCAGTGCCTCCAACTGTGGAGGGGTGAAGAAGAAGTAGCCAGGAGCAACTGGTGAGGTGCAAGAGCCTTGGAAAAGCTCTGGACATAGTGTCTGAACTGGACTCCTCAGATGAAGAGGAGGGTGGAAGGTCACTTTTGACATTGTCAGTCTAGCTCCAGCTGGTACTGGACCATTTTCCAATGGCCAGAAAAGAATTGATGCAAAAGCATCTACAATTACTGGCTGATAGAGGCCAGCATGTACTTATGGTTGATTCAATGGAATACATCAAACTTTTTATGTGTATTTTGAGCTTGAGCTCAATGAGTATATAAAGTGTAAGCTAGCCTGAGGGACAGCAACATCAACAGCCACTCTGACTGAATCAGTGGACTACAACACAGCACTGTGTCAGCAAGCACCAGGCATTGCAGAAGCAATGGATATTCTGAATGTGTCCAAACAAGCAAATTAGTCCCAGCAGAACTATGAGAAGCATCAAAATGCTGCATGACAGCAAGCTAACACCAGTGGAATGCCTTGTAAGGCATTATCAGAGGTAGAGATGGAAACATCCCATCTTGCTTGCAATGAGGAGGCAGAAGATCTACCTGAGGTTAGGATGCCTTGTTGACACATTATGATTAAAAAAGAGGAACATGAGAAATGTGTTCCAGAGGAACTAGTAACACTGCAATGTGCCATGAGACAAGTCCACCTAGTGGATAACTGGAATGACCATGTTAATTATCAACATATCCACAACTAAGATTTGTAGGATCAAGGAGAGTTATTCATAGACAACCAAGGTATAGTTTTCAAAGGGTGTGAAGGTGTGATGCCCATAGATGATATGAGGCAACAATTTGTTGCAAGGACTGGTGAACCAAATAGAGATCCAGGGAGTGGAAGTGGTGATGATGACCACCACAGTAACTGTAGACTGGGTCATCATAATAATGACCAGGATGGAAGGGATTGTTGAGACAATTGTAGATCTCCTAGTTGTCAACCAGAACCACCAGCACCTTGAGCATCACAAGGTCCTCATCCCAGACACAGGACAGCAGAGCTTCAATATCAAGCTATAAGGGCATAGTCATTGCCCTCTCTTGCATGCTAGCATGCCGGGAAGGAATGAGGCGGTCAAGATCCACATGGATTATATGCATGACTGCCTGAATTGCTTTGTAGATGACTCTCTGAGGGTCCAATTTAAATTTCCTGATGGGGTTAAGCCTTGTCAAGCTGAAGGAAAGCATATCAAAGTGTATGCTGGAGGACATAAATTCTCCCAGTTAGAGGACTGGGCCATGAATGTCTGTTACCACCTAGCAGTGTGCTGCTATGGAGGAGATGACATGGACTAGGAGCACATCTTGGTGCTCTATGAATTCATAGATGGAGAAGCATGGAACTGGTTCTGCAGACATGTCCTGCATACAAATTGGGACAAATATGACTGGACCTTCAAGGAGGTCCTTATTGGATTGTATAACTGCTTTGTGAATGCAGCAACTATGCAGGAGGCTTGTGAAGCCTTCAGAACAGCAGTCTATGATGCCCAAACGGGTGTCCAAACCTTCTATGATGAGCTGGTGGGCCATGCTCAGAATATGGCCATAGCCGTATACCCAGATGAGTTTACTATCCAGGAAACATTCCTAGATGGAATACCTGCTGAAATGCATCACGCACTTATATGCAATGATAATCTGTCTCCAGAGGTCAACACTGTGACCAAGTTTTTGGCATACGCTATATGCTACAAGCAGTCCACATGGACTGCCATGCATTACAATCAGCGCAGCTCATGCCATGCTACGGGGATTTGCTAGCCAGTCAAGGTTGGAATGTTCCTGGCAAAGCATTCTGATATGGAATGGAACCACAACCCATGTACAACGTACCCTGCCTGTAGAGCACAGGCCTGAACCAGGGCCACCTGGTAAAGTACCAGTAGCCAGGGATGCCTGACATGGGCCTGGAGTGGGCCAGCTGGCTACAAAGGTGATGTGGGATGTGCCACCAAGAGTGGGTCCTCCCAAGGCTGCCTTTGGTGGTGGTGATGCAGGGCCTACCAGATGCAAACCAACTGGCAGGGCATCACATTGCTACAACTGTGGCTGTACTGGCCACTATTCCAAGGACTGTAAGGTGTGAAGAGCACAAGTGCAGGCCACCCATACAGCGGCAGTAGAGAGCAAAACTGAGGCAGACTAGACTGAACTCGTTGGAGATGAGGAAAATCCTCAGCATATAGAGGAACAGATAGAGGAGCAGTCTGCAGCAAATGATGTGGAGAGTGTCCAGATTGATGGAGACAAGTACGTTGCAGTGGATGTATATGACAACAATTACTATGCTCACAAGGATGAGGACAAGCGTATGTTTGCTCTGACCAAGCACCCAGGAGATTGACACATCCACATGCGATGCATAACACTGCAGAAGGCAGCTGACAAGCTGCAAAGACCTCATTATACTCCTCAAGAGAAGGAGTGCCTGGTGACCTATGTAGAGGTCAATGGACACCAAGCATGCATGTTATGGGACTCAGGGAGCACCATCACAGAAATTACACCCCAGTTTGCATATGTGAATGTGATACACATTCATGAGCTCACAGAGCCACTCATGCTTCAGCTGGGGACTGTGGGGAGTCACGCTATCATGCAATTTGGTGTGGAGGTCAAGGTAAAAACTGCTGATGAAGGAATATGTGGACATAGCAAATTTCAATTGCTATGATATGATAATTGGTACACCGTTCATGCATAAGAACAACGTCAATCTCAACTTTGTAAACAACAGAGTTGTTGTAAACAGAGTACCGTTGAGGGTGGAATGAGTTGTCCTTGCAGACACAGATGGTTGCTTCCAGTGGTATCAGGCCACCAAAAAGCATCATGGAGATTGCAACTGACTAAAAGGTTGTGAGAGCACAACAGTGGAGGAAGTTGATGGGAAACTGGCTCCAATGGCCAGCTTACCAGCAAACGTGCTAGTGGTATTGATGCCTGAGAAGGAGTTCTGAGGAACTCTGGAAAGAGGGAATGGGCTGGATGAGCCAATTGAGCCTGACAAGGCCTGCCTATCTGCCAACACTCAGGCAGAACAAGTGATACAAGAATCATGGGAGTGTCAACTGATGACCTCCAAAGTGAAGGTGGAAGACCTTGTAACAGATGAGGTCAAAGATCAGTGACAGAGTGCTGCAAGCATGGCAGAGACAACCAACAGCATAAGATCCTTTTGGGATCAACCAGTGCCACTACTGGACATGCAATGGGCCTATGACCCATGCATGCCACCGAGGTGAAACAAGGTGGTAGCCTTGATGTGTTGACCCACTGGAGAAGTGTACTGTCAACCTGTTGCTGACAAAATATCAGAACCATCAGAAGTAGCATTCAATGGACAATTGCTGAAAGCAAAAAGCATGCAGTGGTTGACAAAGTTGACAGTATCAAAGCCTCCATTGAGGCTGAAGATGGAGGAAACTGGAGAAGCACATCTCCATGTGCTCAGAGAACAATTTGAACCAGAGACTCTGCCATGCCAGAAGCATGTTGATAAGGAGAAAACCAAGGCTACAGGCCTATGAGAGGAGGACAGACTGCAATTGTGCCAGCAATGGCAGCATGAGTTCACAGATATTGTCAACTGTACAAAGGAGGAGCTTCCTCCCTGGAGAGAAGTGAATCATGAGATTAATCTCATTAACAAGAACAAGCAGTACAAGTACCACCTTCCTCGCTGTCCATGAGCACTTCAGGATCAGCTTCATGAAAAAATGAATTGCTACATCAATGCCAAGTGGTGGGAACCACAACCAGTGATGCAAGCTGCACCACTGCTGTGCATTCCCAAGAAAGATGGGACACTATGGACTGCCCTGGATGCATGACAGCACAACAACAACACCATCAATGTAAGGGCGACCTCTGGAGGCTATGGCTCAGTCACACAACTGGCAGAGGGAGATCCAAAGTATATTAGAGTATATACCAACAATATCATAATAACTACTCACCTGGCAGAGGGAGATCCAAAGAGAACAAGTCTAGGGATTCCCTATGCCAGGATGGACGCTTCTGAGGCTTCAGAAGCATGAGAAACAACTGTACAGGACAACAAAACCTTAAAAAACT